>JAHLWY010001928.1:0-14285 GCA_020002185.1 Paraescarpia echinospica
GGGGGTAGCGAGTGGAAGTAACACATGTCATCATACAAACACTGGGGGTGAGGGTTACCGAGTGGAAGTAACACATGTCATCATACATACTCTGGGAGTGAGAGGGTAGCGAGTGGAAGTAATACATGTCATCATATATATACACTGGGGTGAGGGGGTACCGAGTGGAAGTAAAACATGTCATCATACATACACTGGGGGTGAAAGGGTACTGAGTGGAAGTAACACATGTCATCATACATATATTGGGGTGAGGGGGTACCGAGTGGAAGTAGCACATGTCATCATACATACACTGGGTGTGGGGGGGTACCGAGTGGAAGTAACACCTGTCATCATACATACACTGGGGGTGAGAGGGTACCAAGCGGAAGCAGCTCGTCTTCATACATACACTGAGTGTGAGGGGATAGCGAGTGAAAGTAACACATGTCATCATACATACACTGAGGGTGAGGGGGTACTGAGAGGACGTAACACATGTCATCATATGTAAACTGGGGGTGAGGGGTACCAAGCGGAAGTAGCACATGTCAACATACATACACTGGGGGTGAGGGGTACCGAGCGGAAGTAACACGTGTCATCATAAATACACTGGGGGTGAGGGGGTACCGAGTGGATGTAGCACATGTCATCATAAATACACTGGGGATGAGGGGATGAGGGGGTAACGAGTGGAAGAAACACATGTCATCATACATACACTGGGGTTGAGGGGGTACCGAGTTGAAGTAACACATGTCATCATACATACACTGGGGGTGTGGGGGTACCGAGTTGAAGTAACACATGTCATCATACATACACTGGAGGTGAGAGAATACCGAGCGGAAGTAGCACATGTCATCATACATACACAGGGGGTGAGGGGGTTCCGAGTGGAAGTAGCACATGTCATGATACATACACTGGGGATGAGGGGGTACCGAATGGAAGTAGCACATATCATTATGCATACACTGAGGGTGAGGGGATAGCGAGTGGAAGTAACACATGTCATCATACATACCCTGGGGATGAGGGGTACTGAGCGCAAGTAGCACATGTCATGATACATACACTGGGGGTGAGGGGGTACCGAGTGGAAGTAGCACATGTCATGATACATACACTGGGGGTGAGGGGGTACCGAATGGAAGTAGCACATGTCATCATACATACACTGAGGGTGGGGGGATAGCGAGTGGAAGTAACACACGTCACCATACATATACTGGGGATGAGGGGGTACCGAGTGGAAGTAACACATGTCATCATACATACACTGGGGGTGAGGGGACAGCGAGTGGAAGTAACACATGTCATCATACATACACTGGGGGTAGGGGGTACCGAGTGGAAGTAACACATGTCATCATACATACACTGGGGGTGAGGGGTACTGAGCAGAAGTAGCACTTGTCATCATACATACACTGGGGGTGAGAGGGTACCGAGCGGAAGTAGCATATGTCATCATACATACATTGGAGGTGAGGGGGTAGCGAGTGGAAGTAACACATGTCATCATACATACTCTGGGAGTGAGAGGGTAGCGAGTGGAAGTAATACATGTCATCATATATATACACTGGGGTGAGGGGGTACCGAGTGGAAGTAACACATGTCATCATACATACACTGGGGGTGAAAGGGTACTGAGTGGAAGTAACACATGTCATCATATATACACTGGGGGTGAGAGGGTACCAAGCGGAAGCAGCTCGTCATCATACATACACTGAGTGTGAGGGGGTAGCGAGTGAAAGTAACACACGTCATCATACATACACTGTGGGTGAGGGGGTACTGAATGGAAGTGACACATGTCTTCATATGTACACTGGGGGTGCGGGAGTACCGAGTGAAAATAACACATTTCATCATACATACACTGGGTTGAGGGGGTAGCGAGTGAAAGTAGCACATGTCATCATACATACACTGAGGTGAGGGGGTAGCGAGTGGAAGTAACACATGTCATCATACGAACACTGGGGGTGAGGGTTACCGAGTGGAAGTAACACATGTCATCATACATACTCTGGGAGTGAGAGGGTAGCGAGTTGAAGTAATACATGTCATCATATATATACACTGGGGTGAGGGGGTACCGAGTGGAAGTAACACATGTCATCATACATACACTGGGGGTGAAAGGGTACTGAGTGGAAATAACACATGTCATCATACATATATTGGGGTGAGGGGGTACCGAGTGGAAGTAGCACATGTCATCATACATACACTGGGTGGGGGGGGGGTACCGAGTGGAAGTAACACCTGTCATCATACATACACTGGGGGTGAGAGGGTACCAAGCGGAAGCAGCTCGTCTTCATACATACACTGAGTGTGAGGGGGTAGCGAGTGAAAGTAACACATGTCATCATACATACACTGAGGGTGAGGGGATACTGAGAGGACGTAACACATGTCATCATATGTAAACTGGGGGTGAGGGGTACCAAGCGGAAGTAGCACATGTCAACATACATACACTGGGGTGAGGGGTACCGAGCGGAAGTAACACATGTCATCATACATACACTGGGGGTGAGGGGGTACCGAGTGGATGTAGCACATGTCATGATACATACACTGGGGGTGAGGGGGTGAGGGGGTAACGAGTGGAAGTAACACATGTCATCATACATACAGTGGGGATGAGGGGGTACCAAATGGAAGTAGCAAATGTCATCATACATACACTGGGGGTGAGGGGGTGAGGGGGTACAGAGTGGAAGAATCACATGTCATCATACATACACTGGGGTTGAGGGGGTACCGAGTTGAAGTAACACATGTCATCATACATACACTGGGGGTGTGGGGGTACCGAGTTGAAGTAACACATGTCATCATACATACACTGGAGGTGAGAGAATACCGAGCGGAAGTAGCACATGTCATCATACATACACAGGGGGTGAGGGGGTACCGAATGGAAGTAGCACATATCATTATACATACACTGAGGGTGGGGGGATAGCTAGTGGAAGTAACACATGTCATCATACATACCCTGGGGATGAGGGTTACTGAGCGCAAGTAGCACATGTCATGATACATACACTGGGGGTGAGGGGGTACCGAGTGGAAATAGCACATGTCATGATACATACACTGGGGGTGAGGGGGTACCGAATGGAAGTAGCACATGTCATCATACATACACTGAGGGTGAGGGGATAGCGAGTGGAAGTAACACACGTCACCATACATATACTGGGGATGAGGGGGTACCGAGTGGAAGTAACACATGTCATCATACATACACTGGGGGTGAGGGGTACTGAGCAGAAGTAGCACTTGTCATCATACATACACTGGGGGTGAGAGGGTACCGAGGGGAAGTAGCATATGTCATCATACATACACTGGAGGTGAGGGGGTAGCGAGTGGAAGTAACACATGTCATCATACATACTCTGGGAGTGAGAGGGTAGCGAGTGGAAGTAATACATGTCATCATATATATACACTGGGGTGAGGGGGTACCGAGTGGAAGTAACACATGTCATCATACATACACTGGGGGTGAAGGGGTACTGAGTGGAAGTAACACATGTCATCATACATACACTGGGGGTGAGAGGGTACCAAGCGGAAGCAGCTCGTCATCATACATACACTGAGTGTGAGGGTGTAGTGAGTGAAAGTAACACATGTCATCATACATACACTGAGGGTGAGGGGGTACTGAGAGAACGTAACATATGTCATCATATGTACACTGGGGGTGAAGGGGTACCGAGTGGATGTAGCACATGTCATCATACATACACTGGGAGATGAGGTGGTAGCAAGTGGAAGTAGGACATGTAATCATACATACACTGGGGTGAGGGGATACCGAGTGGAATTAACACATGTCATCATACATACACTGGGGGTGAGGGGGTACCGAGTGGAAGTACCACGTCATCATACATACACTGGGGTGAGGGGGTACCGAGTTTAAGTAACACATGTCATTATACATACACTGGGGGTGAGGGGGTACCGAGGTTATGTAAAACATGTCATCATACATACACTGGGGGTGAGAGGGTACCGAGTTGAAGTAACACATTTCATCAAACATACACTGGGGGTGAGAGGGTACCGAGTTCAAGTAACATATGTCATCATACATACACTGTGGGTGAGAGGATACCGAACGGAAGTAGCGCATGTCATCATACATACACTGGGGGTGAGAGGGTACCGAGTTGAAGTAACACATTTCATCAAACATATTCTGGGGTTGAGGGGTTAGCGAGTGAAAGTAACACATACATACACTGGGGGTGAGGGGGTACCGAGTGGAAGTAACACATCTCATCATACATACACTGGGAGTGAGGGGGTAGCAAGTGAAAGTAACACATGTCATCATACATACACTGAGGGTGAGGGTGTACTGAGAGGACGTAACACTTGTTATCATATGTACACTGGGGGTGAGGTGGTACCGAGTGGAAGTAACACATGTCATCATACATACACTGGGGGTGAGGGGGTAGCAAGTGGAAGTCGCACATGTAATCATAAATACACTGGGGTGAGGGGGTACAGAGTGGAAGTAACACACGCCATCATACATACACTGGAGGTGAGGGGGTAGCGAGTGGAAGTAACACATGTCATCATACATACTCTGGGAGTGAGAGGGTAGCGAGTGGAAGTAATACATGTCATCATATATATACACTGGGGTGAGGGGGTACCGAGTGGAAGTAACACATGTCATCATACATACACTGGGTGTTGGGGGGTACCGAGTGGAAGTAACACATGTCATCATACATACACTGGGGGTGAGAGGGTACCAAACGGAAGCAGCTCGTCATCATACATACACTGGGAGTGAGGGGGTAGCGAGTGAAAGTAACACATGTCATCATACATACACTGAGGGTGAGGGGGTACTGAGAGAACGTAACATATGTCATCATATGTACACTGGGGGTGAGGGGGTACACATGTCAGTGGATAGTGGAAGCACATGTCATCATACATACACTGGGGATGAGGTGAGGTGGAAGTAGGACATGTAATCATACATACACTGGGGTGAGGAGATACCGAGTGGAATTAACACATGTCATCATACATACACTGGGGGTGAGGGGGTACCGAGTGGAAGTAACACGTCATCATACATACACTGGGGTGAGGGGGTACCGAGTTTAAGTAACACATGTCATTATACATACACTGGGGGTGAGGGGGTACCGAGGTTATGTAACACATGTCATCATACATACACTGGGGGTGAGAGGGTACCGAGTTGAAGTAACACATTTCATCAAACATACACTGGGGGTGAGTGGGTACCGAGTTGAAGTAACATATGTCATCATACATACACTGTGGGTGAGAGGATACCGAACGGAAGTAGCGCATGTCATCATACATACACTGGGGGTGAGAGGGTACCGAGTTGAAGTAACACATTTCATCAAACATATACTGGGGTTGAGGGGTTAGCGAGTGAAAGTAACACATACATACACTGGGGGTGAGGGGGTACCGAGTGGAAGTAACACATCTCATCATACATACACTGGGAGTGAGGGGGTAGCAAGTGAAAGTAACACATGTCATCATACATACACTGAGGGTGAGGGTGTACTGAGAGGACGTAACACTTGTTATCATATGTACACTGGGGGTGAGGTGGTACCGAGTGGAAGTAACACATGTCATCATACATACACTGGGGGTGAGGGGGTAGCAAGTGGAAGTCGCACATGTAATCATAAATACACTGGGGTGAGGGGGTACAGAGTGGAAGTAACACACGCCATCATACATACACTGGGGGTGAAAGGGTACTGAGTGGAAGTAACACATGTCATCATACATACACTGGGGGTGAGAGGGTACCAAGCGGAAGCAGCTCGTCATCATACATACACTGAGTGTGAGGGTGTAGCGAGTGAAAGTAACACATGTCATCATACATACACTGAGGGTGAGGGGGTACTGAGAGAACGTAACATATGTCATCATATGTACACTGGGGGTGAGGGGGTACCGAGTGGATGTAGCACATGTCATCATACATACACTGGGGGTGAGGTGGTAGCAAGTGGAAGTAGGACATGTAATCATACATACACTGGGGTGAGGGGATACCGAGTGGAATTAACACATGTCATCATACATACACTGGGGGTGAGGGGGTACCGAGTGGAAGTAACACGTCATCATACATACACTGGGGTGAGGGGGTACCGAGTTTAAGTAACACATGTCATTATACATACACTGGGGGTGAGGGGGTACCGAGGTTATGTAACACATGTCATCATACATACACTGGGGGTGAGAGGGTACCGAGTTGAAGTAACACATTTCATCAAACATACACTGGGGGTGAGTGGGTACCGAGTTGAAGTAACATATGTCATCATACATACACTGTGGGTGAGAGGATACCGAACGGAAGTAGCGCATGTCATCATACATACACTGGGGGTGAGAGGGCACCGAGTTGAAGTAACACATTTCATCAAACATATACTGGGGTTGAGGGGTTAGCGAGTGAAAGTAACACATACATACACTGGGGGTGAGGGGGTACCGAGTGGAAGTAACACATCTCATCATACATACACTGGGAGTGAGGGGGTAGCAAGTGAAAGTAACACATGTCATCATACATACACTGAGGGTGAGGGTGTACTGAGAGGACGTAACACTTGTTATCATATGTACACTGGGGGTGAGGTGGTACCGAGTGGAAGTAACACATGTCATCATACATACACTGGGGGTGAGGGGGTAGCAAGTGGAAGTCGCACATGTAATCATAAATACACTGGGGTGAGGGGGTACAGAGTGGAAGTAACACACGCCATCATACATAAACTGGGGGTGAGGGGTACCACGCGGAAGTAGCACATGTGATCATATATACACTGGGGGTGAGGGGGTAGCAAGTGGAAGTAGCACATGTAATCATACATAAACTGGGGTGAGGTGGTACCGAGTGGAAGTAGCACATGTCATCATTCATACACTGGGTGTGGGAGGGTACTGAGTGGAAGTAACACATGTCATCATACATACACTGGGGGTGAGTGGGTACCGAAAGGAAGTAGCACGTCATCATACATACACTGGGAGTGAGGGTGTAGCGAGTGAAAGTAACTCACGTCATCATACATACACTGAGGGTGAGGGGGTACTGAATGGAAGTAACACATGTCATCATATATACACTGGGGGTGAGGGGGTACCGAGTGAAAATAACACATGTCATCATACATACACTGGGGATGAGGGGTACTGAGCGCAAGTAGCACATGTCATGATACATACACTAGGGGTGAGGGGGTACCGAGTGGAAATAGCACATGTCATGATACATACACTGGGGGTGAGGGGGTACCGAATGGAAGTAGCACATGTCATCATACATACACTGAGGGTGAGGGGATAGCGAGTGGAAGTAACACACGTCACCATACATATACTGGGGATGAGGGGGTACCGAGTGGAAGTAACACATGTCATCATACATACACTGGGGGTGAGAGGGTAGCGAGTGGAAGTAACACATGTCATCATACATGCACTGGGGGTAGGGGGTACCAAGTGGAAGTAACACATGTCATCATACATACACTGGGGGTGAGGGGTACTGAGCAGAAGTAGCACTTGTCATCATACATACACTGGGGGTGAGAGGGTACCGAGCGGAAGTAGCATATGTCATCATACATACACTGGAGGTGAGGGGGTAGCGAGTGGAAGTAACACATGTCATCATACATACTCTGGGAGTGAGAGGGTAGCGAGTGGAAGTAATACATGTCATCATATATATACACTGGGGTGAGGGGGTACCGAGTGGAAGTAACACATGTCATCATACATACACTGGGGGTGAAAGGGTACTGAGTGGAAGTAACACATGTCATCATACATACACTGGGGGTGAGAGGGTACCAAGCGGAAGCAGCTCGTCATCATACATACACTGAGTGTGAGGGGGTAGCGAGTGAAAGTAACACACGTCAACTGGGTGTGGGGGGGTACCGAGTGGAAGTAACACCTGTCATCATATATACACTGGGGGTGAGAGGGTACCAAGCGGAAGCAGCTCGTCTTCATACATACACTGAGTGTGAGGGGGTAGCGAGTGAAAGTAACACATGTCATCATACATACACTGAGGGTGAGGGGGTACTGAGAGGACGTAACACATGTCATCATATGTAAACTGGGGGTGAGGGGTACCAAGCGGAAGTAGCACATGTCAACATACATACACTGGGGGTGAGGGGTACCGAGCGGAAGTAACACATGTCATCATACATACACTGGGGGTGAGGGGGTACCGAGTGGATGTAGCACATGTCATCATAAATACACTGGGGATGAGGGGATGAGGGGGTAACGAGTGGAAGAAACACATGTCATCATACATACACTGGGGTTGAGGGGGTACCGAGTTGAAGTAACACATGTCATCATACATACACTGGGGGTGTGGGGGTACCGAGTTGAAGTAACACATGTCATCATACATACACTGGAGGTGAGAGAATACCGAGCGGAAGTAGCACATGTCATCACACATACTTAGGGGGTGGGGGGGTTCCGAGTGGAAGTAGCACATGTCATGATACATACACTGGGGGTGAGGGGGTACCGAATGGAAGTAGCACATATCATTATACATACACTGAGGGTGAGGGGATAGCGACTGGAAGTAACACATGTCATCATACATACCCTGGGGATGAGGGGTACTGAGCGCAAGTAGCACATGTCATGATACATACACTGGGGGTGAGGGGGTACCGAGTGGAAATAGCACATGTCATGATACATACACTGGGGGTGAGGGGGTACCGAATGGAAGTAGCACTTGTCATCATACATACACTGAGGGTGAGGGATGGCAGAGTGGAGTAACACACGTCACCATATACATATACTGGGGATGAGGGGTACCAGTGGAATGTACATGTCATCATACATACACTGGGGTGAGAGGGGCAGCAGAGGTGGAGTAACACATGTCATCCATACATACACACTGGGGGTGGGGTACCAAGTGGAGTAACACATGTCATCATACACATGCACTGGGGGTGAGGGGTACTGAGCAGAGTAGCACTTGTCATCATACATACACTGGGGGTGAAAGGGTACTGAGTGGAAGTAACACATGTCATCATACATACACTGGGGGTGAGAGGGTACCAAGCGGAGTAACACACGTCATCATACATACACTGTGGGTGAGGGGGTACTGAATGGAAGTGACACATGTCTTCATATGTACACTGGGGGTGCGGGGGTACCGAGTGAAAATAACACATTTCATCATACATACACTGGGTTGAGGGGGTAGCGAGTGAAAGTAGCACATGTCATCATACATACACTGAGGTGAGGGGGTAGCGAGTGGAAGTAACACATGTCATCATACAAACACTGGGGGTGAGGGTTACCGAGTGGAAGTAACATATCATCATACATACTCTGGGAGTGAGAGGGTAGCGAGTGGAAGTAATACATGTCATCATATATATACACTGGGGTGAGGGGGTACCGACTGGAAGTAACACATGTCATCATACATATACTGGGGGTGAAAGGGTACTGAGTGGAAGTAACACATGTCATCATACATATATTGGGGTGAGGGGGTACCGAGTGGAAGTAGCACATGTCATCATACATACACTGGGTGTGGGGGGTACCGAGTGGAAGTAACACATGTCATCATACATACACTGGGGGTGAGAGGTTACCAAACGGAAGCAGCTCGTCATCATACATACACTGGGAGTGAGGGGGTAGCGAGTGAAAGTAACACATGTCATCATACATACACTGAGGGTGAGGGGGTACTGAGAGGACGTAACACATGTCATCATATGTAAACTGGGGGTGAGGGGTACCAAGCGGAAGTAGCACATGTCAACATACATACACTGGGGGTGAGGGGTACCGAGCGGAAGTAACACATGTCATCATACATACACTGGGGGTGAGGGGGTACCGAGTGGACGTAGCACATGTCATCATACATACACTGGGGATGAGGGGATGAGGGGGTAACGAGTGGAAGAAACACATGTCATCATACATACACTGGGGTTGAGGGGGTACCGAGTTGAAGTAACACATGTCATCATACATACACTGGGGGTGTGGGGGTACCGAGTTGAAGTAACACATGTCATCATACATACACTGGAGGTGAGAGAATACCGAGCGGAAGTAGCACATGTCATCACACATACACAGGGGGTGGGGGGGTTCCGAGTGGAAGTAGCACATGTCATGATACATACACTGGGGGTGAGGGGGTACCGAATGGAAGTAGCACATATCATTATACATACACTGAGGGTGAGGGGATAGCGACTGGAAGTAACACATGTCATCATACATACCCTGGGGATGAAGGGTACTGAGCGCAAGTAGCACATGTCATGATACATACACTGGGGGTGAGGGGGTACCGAGTGGAAATAGCACATGTCATGATACATACACTGGGGGTGAGGGGGTACCGAATGGAAGTAGCACATGTCATCATACATACACTGAGGGTGAGGGGATAGCGAGTGGAAGTAACACACGTCACCATACATATACTGGGGATGAGGGGGTACCGAGTGGAAGTAACACATGTCATCATACATACACTGGGGGTGAGAGGGCAGCGAGTGGAAGTAACACATGTCATCATACATACACTGGGGGTAGGGGGTACCAAGTGGAAGTAACACATGTCATCATACATACACTGGGGGTGAGGGGTACTGAGCAGAAGTAGCACTTGTCATCATACATACACTGGGGGTGAGAGGGTACCGAGCGGAAGTAGCATATGTCATCATACATACACTGGAGGTGAGGGGGTAGCGAGTGGAAGTAACACATGTCATCATACATACTCTGGGAGTGAGAGGGTAGCGAGTGGAAATAATACATGTCATCATATATATACACTGGGGTGAGGGGGTACCGAGTGGAAGTAACACATGTCATCATACATACACTGGGGGTGAAATGGTACTGAGTGGAAGTAACACATGTCATCATACATACACTGGGGGTGAGAGGGTACCAAGCGGAAGCAGCTCGTCATCATACATACACTGAGTGTGAGGGGGTAGCGAGTGAAAGTAACACACGTCATCATACATACACTGTGGGTGAGGGGGTACTGAATGGAAGTGACACATGTCGTCATATGTACACTGGGGGTGCGGGGGTACCGAGTGAAAATAACACATTTCATCATACATACACTGGGTTGAGGGGGTAGCGAGTGAAAGTAGCACATGTCATCATACATACTCTGGGAGTGAGAGGGTAGCGAGTGGAAGTAATACATGTCATCATATATATACACTGGGGTGAGGGGGTACCGAGTGGAAGTAACACATGTCACAATACATACTCTGGGAGTGAGAGGGTAGCGAGTGGAAGTAATACATGTCATCATATATATACACTGGGGTGAGGGGGTACCGAGTGGAAGTAACACATGTCATCATACATACACTGGGGGTGAAAGGGTACTGAGTGGAAGTAACACATGTCATCATACATATATTGGGGTGAGGGGGTACCGAGTGGAAATAGCACATGTCATCATACATACACTGGGTGTGGGGGGGTACCGAGTGGTAGTAACACATGTCATCATACATACACTGGGGGGTGAGAGGGTACCAAGCGGAAGCAGCTCGTCTTCATACATACACTGAGTGTGATGGGGTAGCGAGTGAAAGTAACACATTTCATCATACATACACTGAGGGTGAGGGGGTACTGAGAGGACGTAACACATGTCATCATATGTAAACTGGGGGTGAGGGGTACCAAGCGGAAGTAGCACATGTCAACATACATACACTGGGGGTGAGGGGTACCGAGCGGAAGTAACACATGTCATCATACATACACTGGGGGTGAGGCGGTACCGAGTGGATGTAGCATATGTCATCATACATACACTGGGGGTGAGGGGGTGAGGGGGTAAAGAGTGGAAGTAACACATGTCATCATACATACATTGGGGATGAGGGGGTACCAAATGGAAGTAGCACATGTCATCATACATACACTGGGGGTGAGGGGGTGAGGGGGTACAGAGTGGAAGAAACACATGTCATCATGCATACACTGGGGTTGAGGGGGTACCGAGTTGAAGTAACACATGTCATCATACATACACTGGGGGTGTGGGGGTACCGAGTTGAAGTAACACATGTCATCATACATACACTGGAGGTGAGAGAATACCGAGCGGAAGTAGCACATGTCATCATACATACACAGGGGGTGAGGGGGTTCCGAGTGGAAGTAGCACATGTCATGATACATACACTGGGGATGAGGGGGTACCGAATGGAAGTAGCACATATCATTATGCATACACTGAGGGTGAGGGGATAGCGAGTGGAAGTAACACATGTCATCATACATACCCTGGGGATGAGGGGTACTGAGCGCAAGTAGCACATGTCATGATACATACACTGGGGGTGAGGGGGTACCGAGTGGAAATAGCACATGTCATGATACATACACTGGGGGTGAGGGGTTACCGAATGGAAGTAGCACATGTCATCATACATACACTGAGGGTGAGGGGATAGCGAGTGGAAGTAACACACGTCACCATACATATACTGGGGATGAGGGGGTACCGAGTGGAAGTAACACATGTCATCATACATACACTGGGGGTGAGGGGGCAGCGAGTGGAAATAACACATGTCATCATACATACACTGGGGGTATGGGGTACCGAGTGGAAGTAACACATGTCATCATACATACACTGGGGGTGAGGGGTACTGAGCAGAAGTAGCACTTGTCATCATACATACACTGGGGGTGAGAGGGTACCGAGCGGAACTAGCATATGTCATCATACATACACTGGAGGTGAGGGGGTAGCGAGTGGAAGTAACACATGTCATCATACATACTCTGGGAGTGAGAGGGTAGCGAGTGGAAGTAATACATGTCATCATATATATACACTGGGGTGAGGGTGTAGCGAGTGAAAGTAACACATGTCATCATACATACACTGAGGGTGAGGGGGTACTGAGAGAACGTCACATATGTCATCATATGTACACTGGGGGTGAGGGGGTACCGAGTGGATGTAGCACATGTCATCATACATACACTGGGGATGAGGTGGTAGCAAGTGGAAGTAGGACATGTAATCATACATACACTGGGGTGAGGGGATACCGAGTGGAATTAACACATGTCATCATACATACACTGGGGGTGAGGGGGTACCGAGTGGAAGTAACACGTCATCATACATACACTGGGGTGAGGGGGTACCGAGTTTAAGTAACACATGTCATTATACATACACTGGGGGTGAGGGGGTACTGAGGTTTTGTAACACATGTCATCATACATACACTGGGGGTGAGAGGGTACCGAGTTGAAGTAACACATTTCATCAAACATACACTGGGGGTGAGTGGGTACCGAGTTGAAGTAACATATGTCATCATACATACACTGTGGGTGAGAGGATACCGAACGGAAGTAGCGCATGTCATCATACATACACTGGGGGTGAGAGGGTACCGAGTTGAAATAACACATTTCATCAAACATATACTGGGGTTGAGGGGTTAGCGAGTGAAAGTAACACATACATACACTGGGGGTGAGGGGGTACCGAGTGGAAGTAACACATCTCATCATACATACACTGGGAGTGAGGGGGTAGCAAGTGAAAGTAACACATGTCATCATACATACACTGAGGGTGAGGGTGTACTGAGAGGACGTAACACTTGTCATCATATGTACACTGACGGTGAGGGGGTACCGAGTGGAAGTAACACATGTCATCATACATACACTGGGGGTGAGGGGGTAGCAAGTGGAAGTCGCACATGTAATCATAAATACACTGGGGTGAGGGGGTACAGAGTGGAAGTAACACACGCCATCATACATAAACTGGGGGTGAGGGGTACCAAGCGGAAGTAGCACATGTGGTCATATATACACTGGGGGTGAGGGGGTAGCAAGTGGAAGTAGCACATGTAATCATACATACACTGGGGTGAGGTGGTACCGAGTGGAAGTAGCACATGTCATCATTCATACACTGGGTGTGGGAGGGTGCTGAGTGGAAGTAACACATGTCATCATACATACACTGGGGGTGAGTGGGTACCGAAAGGAAGTAGCACGTCATCATACATACACTGGGAGTGAGGGGGTAGCGAGTGAAAGTAACTCACGTCATCATACATACACTGAGGGTGACGGGGTACTGAATGGAA
>JAHLWY010001929.1:0-14275 GCA_020002185.1 Paraescarpia echinospica
TTTAATCTTGTCTAATGCAGTAATACATTCAGTATTCACAAAAGAAACATGTCCCATATCAAAGTGATAGAACAAAATTTACGCATATCATTCCAAAACGGTATTTTCAAGTGCAGTCTTTGGGCGGACGGATCCTTAATGTGGTCTTACCCCAAATTGATGTCCTGCATGTTACAAATCTTCACGAAGGCTAGTCTAATGTCAAGCTACACCCATAACTAGATTAACCACAGAGGGGAATGTATGTTACCGTTTCATCTCCATCACGTAAGTTACACGAAAATTGTACGTAAGTTATAGGTGTGAAAACTCATTCCCATTTGAAGTTTTATCTTATCTAATGCAGTAGTACATCCAGTATTCTCGAAACAAACATGTCTCATGTGAAAGAGATCGAAAAGAATTTACGCATATCACTCCAAAACGGTATTTTCAAGTGCACTCTTTGGGCGGACGGATTCTTAATGTGGTCTTACCCCAAATTGATGTCCTGCATGTTACAAATCTTCACGAAGGCAGGTCTGTTATCAAGCTACACCCATAACTAGATTAACCACAAAGTGGAATGTATGTTACCGTTTCATCTCCTTCACGTAAATTACATGAAAATTGTATATAAGTTATGGGTGTGAAAACTCATTGCAATTTGATGTTTTATCTTGTGTAATGCAGTAGTACATTCAGTATTCACAAAAGAAACATGTCCCATCTCAAAGTGATCGAACAAAAATTACGCATATCACTCCAAAACGGTATTTTGAAGGATACTCTTTGGGCGGACGGAACCTTAATGTGGTCTTACCCCAAACTGGTGTCCTGCATGTTACAAATCTTCACGAAGGCTAGTCAGATATCAAGCTACACCCATAACTAGATTAACCACAAAGGGGAATACACGTTACCTTTCCATCTCCGTCACGTAAGTTACAAGAACATTGTACTTAAGTTATGGGAGTGAAAATTCATACCCACTTCATGCTTAATCTTGTCTAATGCAGTAATACATTCAGTATTCAGAAAAGAAACATGTCCCATGTCAAAGTGATCGAAAAAAAATACACATATCTCTCCAAAACGGTATTTTCAAGGGCACTCATTGGACGGTCGGATCCTTATTGTGGTCTTACCCCAAATTGATGTCCTGGATGTTACAAATCTTCAAGAAGGCTAGTCTGATATCAAGCTACACCCATCACTAGATTAACCACAAAGGGGAATGTATGTTACCGTTTCATCTCCGTCACGTAAGTTACACGAAAATTGTACGTATGTTATGGTTGTGAAAACTCATTCCCATTTGATGTTTTATCTTGTCTAATGCAGTAGTACATTCAGTATTCACAAAAGAAACATGTCCCATCTCAAAGTGATCGAAAACAAATTACGCATATAACTCCAAAACGGTATTTTCAAGGGTACTCTTTGGGCGGACGGAACCTTAATGTGGTCATACCCCAAATTGGTGTCCTGCATGTTACAAATCTTCACGAAGGCTAGTCTGATATCAAGGTACACCCATAACTAGATTAACCACAAAGGGGAAAATATGTTACCCTTCCATCTCCGTCACGTATGTTACAAGAACATTGTACTTAAGTTATGGGAGTGAAAATTCATACCCACTTCATGTTTAATCTTGGCTAATGCAGTAATACATTCAGTATTAAGAAAAGAAACATGTCACATATCAAAGTGATCTAAAAAAAATTACGCATATCACTCCAAAAAGGTATTTTCAAGTGCACTCTTTGGGCGGACGGATCCTTAATGTGGTATTACCCCAAATTGATGTCCTGCATGTTACAAATCTTCACGAAGGCTAGTCTGATATCAAGCTACACCCATAACTAGATTAACCACAAAGGTTAATGTATGTTACCGTTTCATCTCATTCACGTAAATTACATGAAAATTGTATGTAAGTTATGGGTGTGAAAACTCATTGCAATTTGATGTTTTATCTTGTGTAATGCAGTAGTACATTCAGTATTCACAAAAGAAACATGTCCCATCTCAAAGTGATCGAAAACAAATTACGCATATCACTCCAAAACGGTATTTTCAAGGGTACTCTTTGGGCGGACGGAACCTTAATGTGGTCATACCCCAAATTGGTGTCCTGCATGTTACAAATCTTCACGAAGGCTAGTCTGATATCAAGCTAAACCCATAACTAGATTAACCACAAAGGGGAATACACGTTACCCTTCCATCTCCGTCACGTAAGTTACAAGAACATTGTACTTAAGTTATGGGAGTGAAAATTCATAACCACTTCATGCTTAATCTTGTCTAATGCAGTAATACATTCAGTATTCAGAAAAGAAACATGTCACATATCAAAGTGATCTAAAAAAAATTACGCATATCACTCCAAAACGGTATTTTCAAGTGCACTCTTTGGGCGGACGGATCCTTAATGTGGTCTTACCCCAAATTGATGTCCTGCATGTTACAAATCTTCACGAAGGCTAGTCTGATATCAAGCTACACCCATCAATAGATTAACCACAAAGGGGAATGTATGTTACCGTTTCATCTCCTTCACGTAAGTTACATGAAAATTGTACGTAAGTTATGGGTGTGAAAATTCATAACCATTTCATGTTTAATCTTGTCTAATGCAGTAATACATTCAGTATTCACAAAAGAAACATATCCCATGTCAAAGTGATCGAATACAAATTACGCATATAATTCCAAAACGGTATTTTCAAGGGCACTCATTGGGCGGACGGATCCTTAAAGTGGTCTTACCCCAAATTGATGTTCTGCATGTTACAAATCTTCACGAACGCTAGTCTGATATCAATCTACAGCCATAACTAGATTAACCACAAAGGGGAATATATGTTACCCTTCCATCTCCGTCACGTAAGTTACAAGAACATTTTACGTAAGTTATAAGGGTTAAAATTCATACCCACTTCATTTTTAATCTTGTCTAATGCAGTAATACATTCAGTTTTCACAAAAGAAACATGTACCATGTCAAAGTGATCGAAGATAATTTACGCATATCACTCCAAAACGGTATGTTCAAGGGCGCTCTTTGGGCGGACGGATCCTTAATGTGGTCTTACCCCAAATTGATGTCCTGCATCTTACAAATCTTCACGAAGGCTAGTCTGATATCTAGCTACACCCATAACTAGATTAACCACAAAGTGGAATGTATGTTACCGTTTCATCTCCTTCACGTAAATTACATGAAAATTGTATGTAAGTTATGGGTGTGAAAACTCATTGCAATTTGATGTTTTTTCTTGTGTAATGCAGTAGTACATTCAGTATTCACAAAAGAAACATGTCCCATCTCAAAGTGATCGAAACAAAATTACGCATATCACTCCAAAACGGTATTTTGAAGGGAACTCTTTGGGCGGACGGAACCTTAATGTGGTCTTACCCCAAATTGGTGTCCTGCATGTTACAAATCTTCACGAAGGCTAGTCTGATATCAAGCTACACCTATAACTAGATTAACCACAAAGGGGAATACACGTTACCTTTCCATCTCCGTCACGTAAGTTACAAGAACATTGTACTTAAGTTATGGGAGTGAAAATTCATACCCACTTCATGCTTAATCTTGTCTAATGCAGCAATACATTCAATATTCAGAAAAGAAACATGTCACATATGAAAGTGATTAAAAAAAATTACGCATATCACTCCAAAACGGTATTTTCAAGTGCACTCTTTGGGCGGACGGATCGTTAATGTGATCTTACCCCAAATTGATGTCCTGCATGTTACAAATCTTCACGAACGCTAGTCTGATATCAATCTACAGCCATAACTAGATTAACCACAAAGTGGAATGTATGTTACCGTTTCATCTCATTCACGTAAATTACATGAAAATTGTATGTAAGTTATGGGTGTGAAAACTCATTGCAATTTGATGTTTTATCTTGTGTAATGCAGTAGTACATTCAGTATTCACAAAAGAAACATGTCCCATCTCAAAGTGATCGAAAAAAAATTACGCATATCACTCCAAAACGGTATTTTCAATGGTACTCTTTGGGCGGACGGAACCTTAATGTGGTCATACCCCAAATTGGTGTCCTGCATGTTACAAATCTTCACGAAGGCTAGTCTGATATCAAGCTAAACCCATAACTAGATTAACCATAAAGGGGAATACACGTTACCCTTCCATCTCCGTCACGTAAGTTACAAGAACATTGTACTTAAGTTATGGGAGTGAAAATTCATAACCACTTCATGCTTAATCTTGTCTAATGCAGTAATACATTCAGTATTCAGAAAAGAAACATGTCACATATCAAAGTGATCTAAAAAAAATTACGCATATCACTCCAAAACGGTATTTTCAAGTGCACTCTTTGGGCGGACGGATCCTTAATGTGGTCTTACCCCAAATTGATGTCCTGCATGTTACAAATCTTCACGTAGGCTAGTCTGATATCAAGCTACACCCATAACTAGATTAACCACACAAAAAAATGTATGTTACCGTTTCATCTCCGTCACGTAAGTTAAACGAAAATTGTACGTAAATTATGGGTGTGAAAACTAAATCCCATTCGATGTTTTATCTTGTCAAATGCAGTAGTACATTCAGTATTCACAAAAGAAAAATGTCCCATGTCAAAGAGATCAAAACGAATTTACGCATATCACTCCAAAACTTTTTTTCAAGTGCACTCTTTGGGCGGACGGATCCTTAATGTGGTTTTTCCCCAAATTGATGTCCTGCATGTTACAAATCTTCACGAAGGCTAGTCTGATATCAAGCTACACCCATCAATAGATTAACCACAAAGGGGAATGTATGTTACCGTTTCATCTCCGTCACGTAAGTTAAACGAAAATTGTACGTAAATTATGGGTGTGAAAACTAAATCCCATTCGATGTTTTATCTTGTCTAATGCATTAGTACATTCAGTATTCACAAAAGAAACATGTCCCATGTCAAAGTGATCGAAAAAAAATACACATATCTCTCCAAAACGGTATTTTTAAGGGCACTCATTGGGCGGTCGGATCCTTATTGTGGTCTTACCCCAAATTGATGTCCTGGATGTTACAAATCTTCAAGAAGACTAGTCTGATATCAAGCTACACCCATCACTAGATTAACCACAAAGGGGAATGTATGTTACCGTTTCATCTCCGTCACGTAAGTTACACGAAAATTGTACGTATGTTATGGTTGTGAAAACTCATTCCCATTTGATGTTTTATCTTGTCTAATGCAGTAGTACATTCAGTATTCACAAAAGAAACATGTCCCATCTCAAAGTGATCGAAAACAAATTACGCATATAACTCCAAAACGGTATTTTCAAGGGTACTCTTTGGGCGGACGGAACCTTAATGTGGTCATACCCCAAATTGGTGTCCTGCATGTTACAAATCTTCACGAAGGCTAGTCTGATATCAAGCTACACCCATAACTAGATTAACCACAAAGGGGAAAATATGTTACCCTTCCATCTCAGTCACGTATGTTACAAGAACATTGTACTTAAGTTATGGGAGTGAAAATTCATACCCACTTCATGTTTAATCTTGGCTAATGCAGTAATACATTCAGTATTCACAAAAGAAACATGTCCCATCTCAAAGTGATCGAAAAAAAATTACGCATATCACTCCAAAACGGTATTTTCAATGGTACTCTTTGGGCGGACGGAACCTTTATGTGGTCATACCCCAAATTGGTGTCCTGCATGTTACAAATCTTCACGAAGGCTAGTCTGATATCAAGCTAAACCCATAACTAGATTAACCACAAAGGGGAATACACGTTACCCTTCCATCTCCGTCACGTAAGTTACAAGAACATTGTACTTAAGTTATGGGAGTGAAAATTCATAACCACTTCATGCTTAATCTTGTCTAATGCAGTAATACATTCAGTATTCAGAAAAGAAACATGTCACATATCAAAGTGATCTAAAAAAAATTACGCATATCACTCCAAAACGGTATTTTCAAGTGCACTCTTTGGGCGGACGGATCCTTAATGTGGTCTTACCCCAAATTGATGTCCTGCATGTTACAAATCTTCACGTAGGCTAGTCTGATATCAAGCTACACCCATAACTAGATTAACCACAAAAAAAAATGTATGTTACCGTTTCATCTCCGTCACGTAAGTTAAACGAAAATTGTACGTAAATTATGGGTGTGAAAACTAAATCCCATTCGATGTTTTATCTTGTCAAATGCAGTAGTACATTCAGTATTCACAAAAGAAAAATGTCCCATGTCAAAGAGATCAAAAAGAATTTACGCATATCACTCTAAAACTTTTTTTCAAGTGCACTCTTTGGGCGGACGGATCCTTAATGTGGTTTTTCCCCAAATTGATGTCCTGCATGTTACAAATCTTCACGACGGCTAGTCTGATATCAAGCTACACCCATCAATAGATTAACCACAAAGGGGAATGTATGTTACCGTTTCATCTCCGTCACGTAAGTTACACGAAAATTGTACGTATGTTATGGTTGTGAAAACTCATTCCCATTTGATGTTTTATCTTGTCTAATGCAGTAGTACATTCAGTATTCACAAAAGAAACATGTCCCATCTCAAAGTGATCGAAAACAAATTACGCATATAACTCCAAAACGGTATTTTCAAGGGTACTCTTTGGGCGGACGGAACCTTAATGTGGTCATACCCCAAATTGGTGTCCTGCATGTTACAAATCTTCACGAAGGCTAGTCTGATATCAAGCTACACCCATAACTAGATTAACCACAAAGGGGAAAATATGTTACCCTTCCATCTCAGTCACGTATGTTACAAGAACATTGTACTTAAGTTATGGGAGTGAAAATTCATACCCACTTCATGTTTAATCTTGGCTAATGCAGTAATACATTCAGTATTCACAAAAGAAACATGTCCCATCTCAAAGTGATCGAAAAAAAATTACGCATATCACTCCAAAACGGTATTTTCAATGGTACTCTTTGGGCGGACGGAACCTTTATGTGGTCATACCCCAAATTGGTGTCCTGCATGTTACAAATCTTCACGAAGGCTAGTCTGATATCAAGCTAAACCCATAACTAGATTAACCACAAAGGGGAATACACGTTACCCTTCCATCTCCGTCACGTAAGTTACAAGAACATTGTACTTAAGTTATGGGAGTGAAAATTCATAACCACTTCATGCTTAATCTTGTCTAATGCAGTAATACATTCAGTATTCAGAAAAGAAACATGTCACATATCAAAGTGATCTAAAAAAAATTACGCATATCACTCCAAAACGGTATTTTCAAGTGCACTCTTTGGGCGGACGGATCCTTAATGTGGTCTTACCCCAAATTAATGTCCTGCATGTTACAAATCTTCACGTAGGCTAGTCTGATATCAAGCTACACCCATAACTAGATTAACCACCAAAAAAAATGTATGTTACCGTTTCATCTCCTTCACGTAAGTTAAACGAAAATTGTACGTAAATTATGGGTGTGAAAACTAAATCCCATTCGATGTTTTATCTTGTCAAATGCAGTAGTACATTCAGTATTCACAAAAGAAAAATGTCCCATGTCAAAGAGATCAAAAAGAATTTACGCATATCACTCTAAAACTTTTTTTCAAGTGCACTCTTTGGGCGGACGGATCCTTAATGTGGTTTTTCCCCAAATTGATGTCCTGCATGTTACAAATCTTCACGACGGCTAGTCTGATATCAAGCTACACCCATCAATAGATTAACCACAAAGGGGAATGTATGTTACCGTTTCATCTCCGTCACGTAAGTTACACGAAAATTGT
This sequence comes from Paraescarpia echinospica, assembly GCA_020002185.1. Taxonomy (NCBI): domain Eukaryota; kingdom Metazoa; phylum Annelida; class Polychaeta; order Sabellida; family Siboglinidae; genus Paraescarpia; species Paraescarpia echinospica. Next base: position 7,780 of record JAHLWY010001929.1, read on the forward strand.
ACGTATGTTATGGTTGTGAAAACTCATTCCCATTTGATGTTTTATCTTGTCTAATGCAGTAGTACATTCAGTATTCACAAAAGAAACATGTCCCATCTCAAAGTGATCGAAAACAAATTACGCATATAACTCCAAAACGGTATTTTCAAGGGTACTCTTTGGGCGGACGGAACCTTAATGTGGTCATACCCCAAATTGGTGTCCTGCATGTTACAAATCTTCACGAAGGCTAGTCTGATATCAAGCTACACCCATAACTAGATTAACCACAAAGGGGAAAATATGTTACCCTTCCATCTCAGTCACGTATGTTACAAGAACATTGTACTTAAGTTATGGGAGTGAAAATTCATACCCACTTCATGTTTAATCTTGGCTAATGCAGTAATACATTCAGTATTCACAAAAGAAACATGTCCCATCTCAAAGTGATCGAAAAAAAATTACGCATATCACTCCAAAACGGTATTTTCAATGGTACTCTTTGGGCGGACGGAACCTTTATGTGGTCATACCCCAAATTGGTGTCCTGCATGTTACAAATCTTCACGAAGGCTAGTCTGATATCAAGCTAAACCCATAACTAGATTAACCACAAAGGGGAATACACGTTACCCTTCCATCTCCGTCACGTAAGTTACAAGAACATTGTACTTAAGTTATGGGAATGAAAATTCATAACCACTTCATGCTTAATCTTGTCTAATGCAGTAATACATTCAGTATTCAGAAAAGAAACATGTCACATATCAAAGTGATCTAAAAAAAATTACGCATATCACTCCAAAACGGTATTTTCAAGTGCACTCTTTGGGCGGACGGATCCTTAATGTGGTCTTACCCCAAATTGATGTCCTGCATGTTACAAATCTTCACGTAGGCTAGTCTGATATCAAGCTACACCCATAACTAGATTAAACACACACAAAAATGTATGTTACCGTTTCATCTCCGTCACGTAAGTTAAACGAAAATTGTACGTAAATTATGGGTGTGAAAACTAAATCCCATTCGATGTTTTATCTTGTCAAATGCAGTAGTACATTCAGTATTCACAAAAGAAAAATGTCCCATGTCAAAGAGATCAAAAAGAATTTACGCATATCACTCCAAAACTTTTTTTCAAGTGCACTCTTTGGGCGGACGGATCCTTAATGTGGTTTTCCCCCAAATTGATGTCCTGCATGTTACAAATCTTCACGAAGGCTAGTGTGATATCAAGCTACACCCATCAATAGATTAACCACAAAGGGGAATGTATGTTACCGTTTCATCTCCTTCACGTAAGTTACATGAAAATTGTACGTAAGTTATGGGTGTGAAAATTCATAACCATTTCATGTTTAATCTTGTCTAATGCAGTAATACATTCAGTATTCACAAAAGAAACATGTCCCATGTCAAAGTGATCGAATAAAAATTACGCATATAATTCCAAAACGGTATTTTCAAGGGCACTCATTGGGCGGACGGATCCTTAAAGTGGTCTTACCCCAAATTGATGTTCTGCATGTTACAAATCTTCACGAACGCTAGTCTGATATCAATCTACAGCCATAACTAGATTAACCACAAAGGGGAATATATGTTACCCTTCCATCTCCGTCACGTAAGTTACAAGAACATTTTACGTAAGTTATAAGGGTTAAAATTCATACCCACTTCATTTTTAATCTTGTCTAATGCAGTAATACATTCAGTTTTCACAAAAGAAACATGTACCATGTCAAAGTGATCGAAGATAATTTACGCATATCACTCCAAAACGGTATGTTCAAGGGCGCTCTTTGGGCGGACGGATCCTTAATGTGGTCTTACCCCAAATTGATGTCCTGCATCTTACAAATCTTCACGAAGGCTAGTCTGATATCTAGCTACACCCATAACTAGATTAACCACAAAGTGGAATGTATGTTACCGTTTCATCTCCTTCACGTAAATTACATGAAAATTGTATGTAAGTTATGGGTGTGAAAACTCATTGCAATTTGATGTTTTTTCTTGTGTAATGCAGTAGTACATTCAGTATTCACAAAAGAAACATGTCCCATCTCAAAGTGATCGAAACAAAATTACGCATATCACTCCAAAACGGTATTTTGAAGGGAACTCTTTGGGCGGACGGAACCTTAATGTGGTCTTACCCCAAATTGGTGTCCTGCATGTTACAAATCTTCACGAAGGCTAGTCTGATATCAAGCTACACCTATAACTAGATTAACCACAAAGGGGAATACACGTTACCTTTCCATCTCCGTCACGTAAGTTACAAGAACATTGTACTTAAGTTATGGGAGTGAAAATTCATACCCACTTCATGCTTAATCTTGTCTAATGCAGCAATACATTCAATATTCAGAAAAGAAACATGTCACATATGAAAGTGATTAAAAAAAAATTACGCATATCACTCCGAAACGGTATTTTCAAGGGCACTCATTGGGCGGACGGATCCTTAATGTGTTCTTACCCAAAATTGATGTCCTGCATGTTACAAATCTTCACGAAGGCTAGTCTTATATCAAGCTACAGCCATAACTAGATTAACCACAAAGGTGAATATATGTTACCCTTCCATCTCCGTCACGTAAGTTACAAGAACATTGTACGTAAGTTATGTGGGTGAAAATTCATGTCCACTTCATGATTAATCTTGTCTAATGCAGTAAAATATTCAGTATTCACAAAAGAAACATGTCCCATATCAAAGTGATCGAAAAGAATTTACGCATATCACTCCAAAACGGTATTTTCAAGTGCACTCTTTCGGCGGACGGATCCTTAATGTGGTCTTACCCCAAATTTATGTCCTGCATGTTACAAATCTTCACGAAGGCTAGTCTCATATCAAGCTAAAACTCATAACTAGATTAACCACAAAGGGGAATGTATGTTACCAATTCATCTCCTTCACGTAAGTTACATGAAAATTGTACGTAAGTTATTGGTGTGAAAACTCATTCCAATTTGGTGTTTTATCTTGTCTAATGCAGTAGTACATTCAGTATTCACAAAAGAAACATGTCCCATGTCAAAGTGATCAAAAAAACATTACGCATATCACTCCAAAACGGTATTTTCAAGGACACTCTTTAGGCGGACTGATCTTTAATGTGTTCTTACCCCAAATAGATGTCCTGTGTGTTACAAATCTTCACGAAGGCTAGACTGATATCGTGCAACACACATAGCAAGATTAATCACAAAGGGGAATAAATGTTACCATTTCATCTCCTTCACGTAAGTTACACGAAAATTGTACGTAAGTTATGGGTGTGAAAACTCATTCCCATTTAATGTTTATCTTGTCTAATGCAGTAGTACATTCAGTATTCACAAAAGAAACATGTCCCATGTCAAAGTGATCGAAAAAAAATTACGCATATCACTCCAAAACGGTGTTTTCAAGGGCACTCATTGGGCGGACGGATCCTTAATGTGTTCTTACCCCAAATTGATGTCCTGCATGTTACAAATCTTCACGAAGGCTAGTCTGATATCAAGCTACAGCCATAACTAGATTAACCACAAAGGGGAATATATGTTACCCTTCCATCTCCGTCACGTAAGTTACAAGAACATTGTACGTAAGTTATGGGGGTGAAAATTCATACCCACTTCATGATTAATCTTGTCTAATGCAGTAATACATTCAGTATTCACAAAAGAAACATGTCCCATATCAAAGTGATCGAAAATAATTTACGCATATCACTCCAAAACGGTATTTTCAAGTGCACTCTTTGGGCGGACGGATCCTTAATGTGGTCTTACCCCAAATTGATGTCCTACATGTTACACATCTTCACGAAGGCTAGTCTGTTATCAAGCTACACCCATAACTAGATTAACCACTAACGGGAATGTATGTTACCCTTACATCTCTATTACGTAAATTAAAATAAAATTTTACATAAGGTATGCGTGTGAAAACTCATTCCAATTGAATGTTTTATCTTGTCTGATGCAGTAGAATTATGTCGTGTGAAATCATAGTACGACAGTGTGAACGATGCGACCTCACGGAAGGGACGGTCTTGTGCCAAGAGTGTGCGGGCAAGGAAGGTATTACGATTGAACCGAAACGTAAAGATTTCAAAATCAAATACAACAGTCGTTGTCCGTGACAAATCCCTGGTGCTCGTGCGCCTACTGACAACACCGTTTCCGTTTTCTTGATGCAGGTCCAGATGTCAGTATTTTACATGGTTTTGTTATTAATTCCCATCCGTTGTCTGTAATAGAAAGGATACATGTTATGGACAAATTTTAATGAATTACTCAATAGATGGCATTTTTTACTTTGCTACTCAAAACAAAATGACATGAAATTGTAAAACGTTTTGCAGTATTGCCGTTGTTTGAGCCTGAGGATAGGCCTAGGCTATACTCAATACTGTACAGGTGTGTTTTATTGGTATCTTACACGATGACTCAGTATACCTGGCAGTTACAGTATGTGGGCCATTCCACAAAGGCAAAGCTGATGTTAAATTTCGAACAAAATTATTTACTAAAATTCATATTTTTCAAGAAAAACAACATCTTAATTTGGTAACATCCAGAGTATACTCACGTGCATGGTCAAAATTTGTGTCACTGAAATCGTGTGGTCTAATGCTCTTGGCCTATTTTAATACACTGCCCAATCTTACACTGATTCACATGACACGCGAACAATTTACACGGCACAGCAGTAGGATGTGGTTTTTGACGCAGGCTTTGACGAGGTTTGGATTTCACTGGTTTCTTTTCTAAGTACTTCATTCAAAACAACATTTCTAACAGTTTGTTTGCATAAATTTGACGGTATATGTGTTATGGATTTAGTAAGGTTGCCTGCTGGCGAACGCGATGAGTCTGTAATAACAGATGGTTCACAGTGATCTCGGCCTTTCGTGGTCTCGGCCCGTTTCCGAGTGATCTCGGCCTGATTCAGTGAACTCGGCCTGTGACCTCGGCCTGTGCGGCAGTGATCTCGGCCTGTTTGAGAAGTGATCTCGGCCTGTTCGGGGAGTGATCTAGGCCTTTTTATGTGAGTAATGCTAACCAGAAATAATGAAGTTGCATCCATCTGTATTTTACAATATGCAATGCAATAAAGATGTTTTGACGATCTGTCGTGATCTTATTCTTACTTCCTACCTTACCGCAAGTGCTTATCTCACGAACGGTCAATAGTTGTCCAAGTTTGAGGTCAATAGTTGCTCAAGTTTGAGCATTGAGGCTGTCTCAAGTTGTAGTTTTCTGTAGTTGTCTTCCCAATTTATAATAATTGTTTAGGAAAACCATTGTTATGCTAGTGTTGTTATTGCTAAAGTCACAATTACGTAACCAATTTATTATTACAATACACAAGAATCAGCTTTAAAATATTACATGTACGTTAGAAAGGGTAGGTGTCATGATAATGTTCTTTATAATCTCCCTTAGTTATCTTTTCATGTTAACACTATCTTTGATTTGTGTCCGTTAAGAAAGTGTGAAAGTGTAATTAGCTTGTTACTCCTGCATTGCTTCACTGAGCAGATCTTTTCATGTTGTTTGTCTTTGATTTGTGTGCTGTGAGAATGTGTTGAGGCCGTAATCAGCTCTCTACTCTTTAAATGCTTTATTGAGCAGATTTCTTCATTTTGCTTGTCTTTGATTTGTTAAGACGTGAGTAAGCCACGACAATTGGCTTGTTAAGAGTGTATTGTTTCAGAGAGCAGGTGCTTTGTTTGAACGGTGTAATCATTGTATGCAAGGTCGACTTGTTTACTAGTCTCCGCCTGTTACCAAAAATATAGATCAGAAAAGTTAGTTGGAAACAGAAAACATGTATGACATATACGGTACCACACATATATACTTTCTAGTAAGTTCCATGCACGAATATAACATTGTACTCGCAAAACTTCTGAAATATGACAAGAAATTATAATTATGTGATCATTCAAACTACAAGTGCACTGGCGTAAAATACGCAAGCAATACGAATGTTCAACTTCACACAGATGTCTAATGCTCAAGTTTAGGAGTTCTATGACAGAAAGTATCACATTATAGGAACACATCTAAATTTACCTGAGAAAAAGGTTACCTGATAAATATATTTTATGGGGGTCTATATTTATTAATAGTGTTGTCTTAACACAGCCAATGTTACGTTACCATTTAAAAAAACATGCTAAAATATACTAAATTTCAAATACTGAGATATGGTAATATCTGGCAATTGCTCGAGAACACAAAACCACCAACTGCGTAGTCTTTGTTCTATACAATGTTTTCATGGGCATAACAGCCTACGTCATTGCGACCGCTGTTGGGTATAGGGAGCATCCCTTTGAGGTTGGCGAGTAGCTACAAAAGAAATCAGTGAGGCGTGATCGGTTTCTTACGCCCTTGTGAGTGTCTATGTAGTTCACTAATCTATTCAGAAGGGCCGATATGGGGGTTCACGTGGTCCATAAGATGATTGGTCAGAGTGGGCTACGAGGCTGGTTACTGGGGA
>JAHLWY010001930.1:0-14273 GCA_020002185.1 Paraescarpia echinospica
CATCCTTGGCAGTGATATAATGTAGTTTTGTATACATATGTATCATTCTTGACAGTGATATAATGTAGTTTTGTATACATATGGATCATTCTTGACAGTGATATTATGTAGTTTTGTATACATATGGATCATTCTTGACAGTGATATAATGTAGTTTTGTATACATATGGACCATTCTTGGCAGTGATATATTGTTGTTTTATATACGTATGAACCATTCTTGGCAGTGATATAATCTATGGTTTTGTATAGATATGGATGGTGTGGCATTTATATAATGTAGTTTTGTATACATATGGATCATTCTTGACAGTGACATAATGTAGTTTTGTATACATATGGATCATTCTTGACAGTGACATAATGTAGTTTTGTATACATATTGACTATTCTTGACAGTGATATAAAGAAGTTTTGTATACATAGGGATCATTCTTGACAGTGATATAATGTAGTTTTGTATACATATGGATACTTCTTGACAGTGATATAATGTAGTTTGGTATACATATGGATCATTCTTGACAGTGATATAATGTAGTTTTGTATACGTATGAACCATACTTGGCAGTGATATAATGTAGTTTTGTATACATATGGATAATTCTTGACGGTGATATGATGTAGTTTTGTATACATATGGACCATTCTTTAAAGTGATATAATGTACATTTGTATACATATGGACCATCCTTGACAGTGATGTAATGTAGTTTTGTATACATATGGACCATTCTTGACAGTGATATCATGTAGTTTTGTATACGTATGGACCATTCTTGACAGTGATATTATGTAGTTTTGTATACATATGGAACATTCTTGGCAGTGATATAATGTAGTTTTGTATGCATATGGACCATTCTTGGCAGTGATATGATGTAGTTTTGTATACATATGGACCATTCTTGAAAGTGATATAATGTACTTTTGTATACATATGGATCATTCTTGACAGTGATATAATGTAGTTTGGTATACATATGGATCATTCTTGACAGTGATATAATGTAGTTTTGTATACGTATGAACCATTCTTGGCAGTGATATAATGTAGTTTTGTATATATATGGATAATTATTGGCAGTGACATAATGTAGTTTTGTATACATATGGATAATTCTTGACAGTGATATGATGTAGTTTTGTATACATATGGACCATTCTTTAAAGTGATATAATGTACTTTTGTATACATATGGACCATTCTTGACAGTGATATAATGTAGTTTTGTATACATATGGACCATTCTTGACAGTGATATAATGTAGTTTTGTATACATATTGACCATTCTTGACAGTGATATTATGTAGTTTTGTATACATATGGAACATTCTTGGCAGTGATATAATGTAGTTTTGTATGCATATGGACCATTCTTCGCAGTGATATGATGTAGTTTTGTATACATATGGACCATTCTTGAAAGTGATATAATGTAGTTTTGTATACATATTGACCATTCTGGACAGTGATATAATGTAGTTTGTATACATATGGACCATTTTTGACAGTGATATAATGTAGTTTTGTATACATATTGACCATTCTTGACAGTGATATAAAGAAGTTTTGTATACATAGGGATCATTCTTGACAGTGATATAATGTAGTTTTGTATACATATGGATACTTCTTGACAGTGATATAATGTAGTTTGGTATACATATGGATCATTCTTGACAGTGATATAATGTAGTTTTGTATACGTATGAACCATTCTTGGCATTGATATAATGTAAGTTTTGTATAGATATGGATAATTATTGGCAGTTATATAATGTAGTTTTGTATACATATGGATAATTCTTGACAGTGATATGATGTAGTTTTGTATACATATGGACCATTCTTGAGAGTGATATAATGTAGTTTTGTATACATATGGACAATTCTTGGCAGTGATATAATGTTTTTTTGTATACATATGGACCATCCTTGGCAGTGATATAATGTAGTTTTGTATACATATGTATCATTCTTGACAGTGATATAATGTAGTTTTGTATACATATGGATCATTCTTGACAGTGATATAATGTAGTTTTGTATACATATTGACCATCCTTGGCAGTGATATAATGTAGTTTTGTATACATATGTATCATTCTTGACAGTGATATAATGTAGTTTTGTATACATATGGATCATTCTTGACAGTGATATAATGTAGTTTTGTATACATATTGACCATTCTTGACAGTGATATAAAGAAGTTTTGTATACATATGGATAATTCTTGACAGTGATATGATGTAGTTTTGTATACATATGGACCATTCTTTAAAGTGATATAATGTACTTTTGTATACATATGGACCATTCTTGACAGTGATATCATGTAGTTTTGTATACGTATGGACCATTCTTGACAGTGATATTATGTAGTTTTGTATACGTATGGACCATTCTTGGCAGTGATATAATGTAGTTTTGTATGCATATGGACCATTCTTGGCAGTGATATGATGTAGTTTTGTATACATATGGACCATTCTTGAAAGTGATATAATGTAGTTTTGTATACATATTGACCATTCTGGACAGTGATATAATGTAGTTTGTATACATATGGACCATTTTTGACAGTGATATAATGTAGATTTGTATACATATGGAACATTCTTGGCCGTGATATAATGTAGTTTTGTATACATATGGACCATCCTTGGCAGTGATATAATGTAGTTTTGTATACATATGTATCATTCTTGACAGTGATATAATGTAGTTTTGTATACATATGAATCATTCTTGACAGTGATATAATGTAGTTTTGTATACGTATGGACGATTCTTGACAGTGATAATATGTAGTTTTGTATACATATGGAACATTCTTGGCAGTGATATAATGTAGTTTAGTATAGATATGGATCATTCTTGACAGTGATATAATGTAGTTTTGTATACATATGAATCATTCTTGACAGTGATATAATGTAGTTTTGTATACATATGGATCATTCTTGACAGTGATTTAATGTAGTTTTGTATACATTTTGACCATTCTGGACAGTGAAATAATGTAGTTTTGTATACATATGGACCATTTTTGACAGTGATATAATGTAGTTTTGTATTCATATGGAACATTCTTGGCCGTGATATAATGTAGTTTTGTATACATATGGATCATTCTTGACAGTGATATAATGTAGTTTTGTATACATATTGACCATTCTTGACAGTGATATAAAGAAGTTTTGTATACATATGGATCATTCTTGACAGTGATATAATGTAGTTTGGTATACATATGGATCATTCTTGACAGTGATATAATGTAGTTTTGTATACATATGGATAATTCTTGACAGTGATATGATGTAGTTTTGTATACATATGGACCATTCTTTAAAGTGATATAATGTACTTTTGTATACATATGGACCATCCTTGGCAGTGATATAATGTAGTATTGTATACATATGTATCATTCATGACAGTGATATAATGTAATTTTGTATATATATGGATCATTCTTGACAGTGATATAATGTAGTTTTGTATACATATGGACCATTCTTGACAGTGATATCATGTAGTTTTGTATACGTATGGACGATTCTTGACAGTGATATTATGTAGTTTTGTATACATATGGAACATTCTTGGTAGTGATATAATGTAGTTTAGTATACATATGGATCATTCTTGACAGTGATATAATGTAGTTTTGTATACATATGAATCATTCTTGACAGTGATATAATGTAGTTTTGTATACATATGGATCATTCTTGACAGTGATTTAATGTAATTTTGTATACATTTTGACCATTCTGGACAGTGATATAATGTAGTTTTGTATACATATGGACCATTTCTGACAGTGATATAATGTAGTTTTGTATACATATGGAACATTCTTGGCCGTGATATAATGTAGTTTTGTATACATATGGACCATCCTTGGCAGTGATATAATGTAGTTTTGTATACATATGTATCATTCTTGACAGTGATATAATGTAGTTTTGTATACATATGGATCATTCTTGACAGTGATATTATGTAGTTTTGTATACATATGGATCATTCTTGACAGTGATATAATGTAGTATTGTATACATATGGACCATTCTTGGCAGTGATATATTGTTGTTTTATATACGTATGAACCATTCTTGGCAGTGATATAATGTAGTTTTGTATAGATATGGATAATTATTGGCATTTATATAATGTAGTTTTGTATACATATGGATAATTCTTGACAGTGATATGATGTAGTTTTGTATACATATGGATCATTCTTGACAGTGATTTAATGTAGTTTTGTATACATTTTGACCATTCTGGACAGTGATATAATGTAGTTTTGTATAAATATGGACCATTTCTGACAGTGATATAATGTAGTTTTGTATACATATGGAACATTCTTGGCCGTGATATAATGTAGTTTTGTATACATATGGACCATCCTTGGCAGTGATATAATGTAGTTTTGTATACATATGTATCATTCTTGACAGTGATATAATGTAGTTTTGTATACATATGGATCATTCTTGACAGTGATATAATGTAGTTTTGTATACATATGGATCATTCTTGACAGTGATATAATGTAGTTTTGTATACATATGGACCATTCTTGGCAGTGATATATTGTTGTTTTATATACGTATGAACCATACTTGGCAGTGATATAATGTAGTTTTGTATAGATATGGATAATTATTGGCATTTATATAATGTAGTTTTGTATACATATGGATAATTCTTGACAGTGATATGATGTAGTTTTGTATACATATGGACCAATCTTTGAAGTGATATAATGTACTTTTGTATACATATGGACCATTCTTGACAGTGATATAATGTAGTTTAGTATACATATGGACAATTCTTGGCAGTGATATAATGTTTTTTTGTATACATATAGACCATCCTTGGCAGTGATATAATGTAGTTTTGTATACATATGTATCATTCATGACAGTGATATAATGTAGTTTTGTATACATATGGACCATCCTTGGCAGTGATATAATGTAGTTTTGTATACATATGTATCATTCTTAACAGTGATATAATGTAGTTTTGTATACATATGGATCATTCTTGACAGTGATATAATGTAGTTTTGTATACATATTGACCATCCTTGGCAGTGATATAATGTAGTTTTGTATACATATGTATCATTCTTGACAGTGATATAATGTAGTTTTGTATACATATGGATCATTCTTGACAGTGATATAATGTAGTTTTGTATACATATTGACCATTCTTGACAGTGATATAAAGAAGTTTTGTATACATATGGATCATTCTTGACAGTGATATAATGTAGTTTGGTATACATATGGATCATTCTTGACAGTGATATAATGTAGTTTTGTATACGTATGAACCATTCTTGGCAGTGATATAATGTAGTTTTGTATATATATGGATAATTATTGGCAGTGATATAATGTAGTTTTGTATACATATGGATAATTCTTGACAGTGATATGATGTAGTTTTGTATACATATGGACCATTCTTTAAAGTGATATAATGTTCTTTTGTATACATATGGACCATTCTTGACAGTGATATAATGTAGTTTTGTATACATATGGACCATTCTTGACAGTGATATCATGTAGTTTTGTATACGTATGGACCATTCTTGACAGTGATATTATGTAGTTTTGTATACATATGGAACATTCTTGGCAGTGATATAATGTAGTTTTGTATGCATATGGACCATTCTTGGCAGTGATATGATGTAGTTTTGTATACATATGGACCATTCTTGAAAGTGATATAATGTAGTTTTGTATACATATTGACCATTCTGGACAGTGATATAATGTAGTTTGTATACATATGGACCATTTTTGACAGTGATATAATGTAGTTTTGTATACATATTGACCATTCTTGACAGTGATATAAAGAAGTTTTGTATACATAGGGATCATTCTTGACAGTGATATAATGTAGTTTTGTATACATATGGATACTTCTTGACAGTGATATAATGTAGTTTGGTATACATATGGATCATTCTTGACAGTGATATAATGTAGTTTTGTATACGTATGAACCATTCTTGGCAGTGATATAATGTAGTTTTGTATAGATATGGATAATTATTGGCAGTGATATAATGTAGTTTTGTATACATATGGATAATTCTTGACGGTGATATGATGTAGTTTTGTATACATATGGACCATTCTTTAAAGTGATATAATGTACTTTTGTATACATATGGACCATTCTTGACAGTGATATAATGTACTTTTGTATACATATGGACCATTCTTGACAGTGATATCATGTAGTTTTGTATACGTATGGACCATTCTTGACAGTGATATTATGTAGATTTGTATACATATGGAACATTCTTGGCAGTGATATAATGTAGTTTTGTATGCATATGGACCATTCTTGGCAGTGATATGATGTAGTTTTGTATACATATTGGCCATTCTTGAAAGTGATATAATGTACATTTGTATACATATTGACCATTCTGCACAGTGATATAATGTAGTTTGTATACATATGGACCATTTTTGACAGTGATATAATGTAGTTTTGTATACATATGGATCATTCTTGATAGTGATATAATGTAGTTTTGTATACATATGGATCATTCTTGATAGTGATATAATGTAGTTTTGTATACATATGGATCATTCTTGACAGTGATATGATGTAGTTTTGTTTACATATGGACCATTCTTGAGAGTGATATAATGTAGTTTTGTATACATATGGACAATTCTTGGCAGTGATATAATGTTTTTTTGTATACATATGGACCATCCTTGGCAGTGATATAATGTAGTTTTGTATACATATGTATCATTCTTGACAGTGATATAATGTAGTTTTGTATACATATGGATCATTCTTGACAGTGATATAATGTAGTTTTGTATACATATTGACCATCCTTGGCAGTGATATAATGTAGTTTTGTATACATATGTATCATTCTTGACAGTGATATAATGTAGTTTTGTATACATATGGATCATTCTTGACAGTGATATAATGTAATTTTGTATACATATTGACCATTCTTGACAGTGATATAAAGAAGTTTTGTATACATATGGGATCATTCTTGACAGTGATATAATGTAGTTTGGTATACATATGGATCATTCTTGACAGTGATATAATGTAGTTTTGTATACGTATGAACCATTCTTGGCAGTGATATAATGTAGTTTTGTATATATATGGATAATTATTGGCAGTGATATAATGTAGTTTTGTATACATATGGATAATTCTTGACAGTGATATGATGTAGTTTTGTATACATATGGACCATTCTTTAAAGTGATATAATGTTCTTTTGTATACATATGGACCATTCTTGACAGTGATATAATGTAGTTTTGTATACATATGGACCATTCTTGACAGTGATATCATGTAGTTTTGTATACGTATGGACCATTCTTGACAGTGATATTATGTAGTTTTGTATACATATGGAACATTCTTGGCAGTGATATAATGTAGTTTTGTATGCATATGGACCATTCTTGGCAGTGATATGATGTAGTTTTGTATACATATGGACCATTCTTGAAAGTGATATAATGTAGTTTTGTATACATATTGACCATTCTGGACAGTGATATAATGTAGTTTGTATACATATGGACCATTTTTGACAGTGATATAATGTAGATTTGTATACATATGGAACATTCTTGGCCGTGATATAATGTAGTTTTGTATACATATGGACCATCCTTGGTAGTGATATAATGTAGTTTTGTATACATATGTATCATTCTTGACAGTGATATAATGTAGTTTTGTATACATATGGATCATTCTTGACAGTGATATAATGTAGTTTTGTATACATATGGACGATTCTTGACAGTGATAATATGTAGTTTTGTATACATATGGAACATTCTTGGCAGTGATATAATGTAGTTTAGTATACATATGGATCATTCTTGACAGTGATATAATGTAGTTTTGTATACATATGAATCATTCTTGACAGTGATATAATGTAGTTTTGTATACATATGGATCATTCTTGACAGTGATATAATGTAGTTTTGTATACGTATGGACGATTCTTGACAGTGATAATATGTAGTTTTGTATACATATGGAACATTCTTGGCAGTGATATAATGTAGTTTAGTATACATATGGATCATTCTTGACAGTGATTTAATGTAGTTTTGTATACATTTTGATCATTCTGGACAGTGATATAATGTAGTTTTGTATACATATGGACCATTTTTGACAGTGATATAATGTAGTTTTGTATACATATGGAACATTCTTGGCCGTGATATAATGTAGTTTTGTATACATATGGATCATTCTTGACAGTGATATAATGTAGTTTTGTATACATATTGACCATTCTTGACAGTGATATAAAGAAGTTTTGTATACATATGGATCATTCTTGACAGTGATATAATGTAGTTTGGTATACATATGGATCATTCTTGACAGTGATATAATGTAGTTTTGTATACGTATGAACCATTCTTGGCAGTGATATAATGTAGTTTTGTATATATATGGACCATTCTTTAAAGTGATATAATGTAGTTTTGTATACATATGGATAATTCTTGACAGTGATATGATGTAGTTTTGTATACATATGGACCATTCTTTAAAGTGATATAATGTACTTTTGTATACATATGGACCATTCTTGACAGTGATATAATGTAGTTTTGTATACATATGGACCATTCTTGACAGTGATATCATGTAGTTTTGTATACGTATGGACGATTCTTGACAGTGATATTATGTAGTTTTGTATACATATGGAACATTCTTGGCAGTGATATAATGTAGTTTAGTATACATATGGATCATTCTTGACAGTGATATAATGTAGTTTTGTATACATATGAATCATTCTTGACAGTGATATAATGTAGTTTTGTATACATATGGATCATTCCTGACAGTGATTTAATGTAGTTTTGTATACATTTTGACCATTCTGGACAGTGATATAATGTAGTTTTGTATACATATGGACCATTTCTGACAGTGATATAATGTAGTTTTGTATACATATGGAACATTCTTGGCCGTGATATAATGTAGTTTTGTATACATATGGACCATCCTTGGCAGTGATATAATGTAGTTTTGTATACATATGTATCATTCTTGACAGTGATATAATGTAGTTTTGTATACATATGGATCATTCTTGACAGTGATATTATGTAGTTTTGTATACATATGGATCATTCTTGACAGTGATATAATGTAGTTTTGTATACATATGGACCATTCTTGGCAGTGATATATTGTTGTTTTATATACGCATGAACCATTCTTGGCAGTGATATAATGTAGTTTTGTATAGATATGGATAATTATTGGCATTTATATAATGTAGTTTTGTATACATATGGATAATTCTTGACAGTGATATGATGTAGTTTTGTATACATATGGACCAATCTTTGAAGTGATATAATGTACTTTTGTATACATATGGACCATTCTTGACAGTGATATAATGTAGTTTAGTATACATATGGACAATTCTTGGCAGTGATATAATGTTTTTTTGTATACATATAGACCATCCTTGGCAGTGATATAATGTAGTTTTGTATACATATGTATCATTCATGACAGTGATATAATGTAGTTTTGTATACATATGGACCATCCTTGGCAGTGATATAATGTAGTTTTGTATACATATGTATCATTCTTAACAGTGATATAATGTAGTTTTGTATACATATGGATCATTCTTGACAGTGATATAATGTAGTTTTGTATACATATTGACCATCCTTGGCAGTGATATAATGTAGTTTTGTATACATATGTATCATTCTTGACAGTGATATAATGTAGTTTTGTATACATATGGATCATTCTTGACAGTGATATAATGTAGTTTTGTATACATATTGACCATTCTTGACAGTGATATAAAGAAGTTTTGTATACATATGGATCATTCTTGACAGTGATATAATGTAGTTTGGTATACATATGGATCATTCTTGACAGTGATATAATGTAGTTTTGTATACGTATGAACCATTCTTGGCAGTGATATAATGTAGT
Source organism: Paraescarpia echinospica (assembly GCA_020002185.1). NCBI lineage: Eukaryota > Metazoa > Annelida > Polychaeta > Sabellida > Siboglinidae > Paraescarpia > Paraescarpia echinospica. Next base: position 10,086 of record JAHLWY010001930.1, read on the forward strand.
TTTGTATATATATGGATAATTATTGGCAGTGATATAATGTAGTTTTGTATACATATGGATAATTCTTGACAGTGATATGATGTAGTTTTGTATACATATGGACCATTCTTTAAAGTGATATAATGTTCTTTTGTATACATATGGACCATTCTTGACAGTGATATAATGTAGTTTTGTATACATATGGACCATTCTTGACAGTGATATCATGTAGTTTTGTATACGTATGGACCATTCTTGACAGTGATATTATGTAGTTTTGTATACATATGGAACATTCTTGGCAGTGATATAATGTAGTTTTGTATGCATATGGACCATTCTTGGCAGTGATATGATGTAGTTTTGTATACATATGGACCATTCTTGAAAGTGATATAATGTAGTTTTGTATACATATTGACCATTCTGGACAGTGATATAATGTAGTTTGTATACATATGGACCATTTTTGACAGTGATATAATGTAGTTTTGTATACATATTGACCATTCTTGACAGTGATATAAAGAAGTTTTGTATACATAGGGATCATTCTTGACAGTGATATAATGTAGTTTTGTATACATATGGATAATTCTTGACAGTGATATAATGTAGTTTGGTATACATATGGATCATTCTTGACAGTGATATAATGTAGTTTTGTATACGTATGAACCATTCTTGGCAATGATATAATGTAGTTTTGTATAGATATGGATAATTATTGGCAGTGATATAATGTAGTTTTGTATACATATGGATAATTCTTGACGGTGATATGATGTAGTTTTGTATACATATGGACCATTCTTTAAAGTGATATAATGTACTTTTGTATACATATGGACCATTCTTGACAGTGATATAATGTAGTTTTGTATACATATGGATCATTCTTGACAGTGATATCATGTAGTTTTGTATACGTATGGACCATTCTTGACAGTGATATTATGTAGTTTTGTATACATATGGAACATTCTTGGCAGTGATATAATGTAGTTTTGTATGCATATGGACCATTCTTGGCAGTGATATGATGTAGTTTTGTATACATATTGGCCATTCTTGAAAGTGATATAATGTACTTTTGTATACATATTGACCATTCTGCACAGTGATATAATGTAGTTTGTATACATATGGACCATTTTTGACAGTGATATAATGTAGTTTTGTATACATATGGATCATTCTTGATAGTGATATAATGTAGTTTTGTATACATATGGATCATTCTTGATAGTGATATAATGTAGTTTTGTATACATATGGATCATTCTTGACAGTGATATGATGTAGTTTTGTATACATATGGACCATTCTTGAGAGTGATATAATGTAGTTTTGTATACATATGGACAATTCTTGGCAGTGATATAATGTTTTTTTGTATACATATGGACCATCCTTGGCAGTGATATAATGTAGTTTTGTATACATATGTATCATTCTTGACAGTGATATAATGTAGTTTTGTATACATATGGATCATTCTTGACAGTGATATAATGTAGTTTTGTATACATATTGACCATCCTTGGCAGTGATATAATGTAGTTTTGTATACATATGTATCATTCTTGACAGTGATATAATGTAGTTTTGTATACATATGGATCATTCTTGACAGTGATATAATGTAATTTTGTATACATATTGACCATTCTTGACAGTGATATAAAGAAGTTTTGTATACATAGGGATCATTCTTGACAGTGATATAATGTAGTTTTGTATACATATGGATACTTCTTGACAGTGATATAATGTAGTTTGGTATACATATGGATCATTCTTGACAGTGATATAATGTAGTTTTGTATACGTATGAACCATTCTTGGCAGTGATATAATGTAGTTTTGTATAGATATGGATAATTATTGGCAGTGATATAATGTAGTTTTGTATACATATGGATAATTCTTGACGGTGATATGATGTAGTTTTGTATACATATGGACCATTCTTTAAAGTGATATAATGTACTTTTGTATACATATGGACCATTCTTGACAGTGATATAATGTACTTTTGTATACATATGGACCATTCTTGACAGTGATATCATGTAGTTTTGTATACGTATGGACCATTCTTGACAGTGATATTATGTAGATTTGTATACATATGGAACATTCTTGGCAGTGATATAATGTAGTTTTGTATGCATATGGACCATTCTTGGCAGTGATATGATGTAGTTTTGTATACATATTGGCCATTCTTGAAAGTGATATAATGTACTTTTGTATACATATTGACCATTCTGCACAGTGATATAATGTAGTTTGTATACATATGGACCATTTTTGACAGTGATATAATGTAGTTTTGTATACATATGGATCATTCTTGATAGTGATATAATGTAGTTTTGTATACATATGGATCATTCTTGATAGTGATATAATGTAGTTTTGTATACATATGGATCATTCTTGACAGTGATATGATGTAGTTTTGTATACATATGGACCATTCTTGAGAGTGATATAATGTAGTTTTGTATACATATGGACAATTCTTGGCAGTGATATAATGTTTTTTTGTATACATATGGACCATCCTTGGCAGTGATATAATGTAGTTTTGTATACATATGTATCATTCTTGACAGTGATATAATGTAGTTTTGTATACATATGGATCATTCTTGACAGTGATATAATGTAGTTTTGTATACATATTGACCATCCTTGGCAGTGATATAATGTAGTTTTGTATACATATGTATCATTCTTGACAGTGATATAATGTAGTTTTGTATACATATGGATCATTCTTGACAGTGATATAATGTAATTTTGTATACATATTGACCATTCTTGACAGTGATATAAAGAAGTTTTGTATACATATGGGTCATTCTTGACAGTGATATAATGTAGTTTGGTATACATATGGATCATTCTTGACAGTGATATAATGTAGTTTTGTATACGTATGAACCATTCTTGGCAGTGATATAATGTAGTTTTGTATATATATGGATAATTATTGGCAGTGATATAATGTAGTTTTGTATACATATGGATAATTCTTGACAGTGATATGATGTAGTTTTGTATACATATGGACCATTCTTTAAAGTGATATAATGTACTTTTGTATACATATGGACCATTCTTGACAGTGATATAATGTAGTTTTGTATACATATGGACCATTCTTGACAGTGATATCATGTAGTTTTGTATACGTATGGACCATTCTTGACAGTGATATTATGTAGTTTTGTATACATATGGAACATTCTTGGCAGTGATATAATGTAGTTTTGTATGCATATGGACCATTCTTGGCAGTGATATGATGTAGTTTTGTATACATATGGACCATTCTTGAAAGTGATATAATGTAGTTTTGTATACATATTGACCATTCTGGACAGTGATATAATGTAGTTTGTATACATATGGACCATTTTTGACAGTGATATAATGTAGATTTGTATACATATGGAACATTCTTGGCCGTGATATAATGTAGTTTTGTATACATATGGACCATCCTTGGTAGTGATATAATGTAGTTTTGTATACATATGTATCATTCTTGACAGTGATATAATGTAGTTTTGTATACATATGGATCATTCTTGACAGTGATATAATGTAGTTTTGTATACATATGGACGATTCTTGACAGTGATAATATGTAGTTTTGTATACATATGGAACATTCTTGGCAGTGATATAATGTAGTTTAGTATACATATGGATCATTCTTGACAGTGATATAATGTAGTTTTGTATACATATGAATCATTCTTGACAGTGATATAATGTAGTTTTGTATACATATGGATCATTCTTGACAGTGATATAATGTAGTTTTGTATACGTATGGACGATTCTTGACAGTGATAATATGTAGTTTTGTATACATATGGAACATTCTTGGCAGTGATATAATGTAGTTTAGTATACATATGGATCATTCTTGACAGTGATTTAATGTAGTTTTGTATACATTTTGATCATTCTGGACAGTGATATAATGTAGTTTTGTATACATATGGACCATTTTTGACAGTGATATAATGTAGTTTTGTATACATATGGAACATTTTTGGCCGTGATATAATGTAGTTTTGTATACATATGGATCATTCTTGACAGTGATATAATGTAGTTTTGTATACATATTGACCATTCTTGACAGTGATATAAAGAAGTTTTGTATACATATGGATCATT
>JAHLWY010001931.1:0-14268 GCA_020002185.1 Paraescarpia echinospica
GCCCTCTGTCTACTAACTCTACTGTGTTGGGACTCTAACAGTGTCCAGTCACCCCCATACACATATAACATATAGACAGAAGGTTGGGACTCTGACAGGGTCCAGTCACCCCCATACACATATAACATAGAGACGGAAGGTTGGGACTCTGACAGGATTCAATCACCCCCATACACATATAACATATAGACAGAAGGTTGGGTGTCCTGTCACCCCCATACACATATAACATACAGACGGAAGGTTGGGACTCTGACAGTGTCCAGTTACCCCCATACACATATAACATGTAGACGGAAGGTTGGCACTCTGACAGTGTCCACTCACCCGCGGCGTTGAGCTACTTCTACGCCAAACGTCGCGTGCTCGACGACGGCGTCTACTACCTACTGCCCTCTGTCTACTCACTCTACTGTGTTGGGACTCTAACAGTGTCCAGTCACCCCCATACACATATAACATATAGACAGAAGGTTGGGACTCTGACAGGGTCCAGTCACCCCCATACACATATAACATAGAGACGGAAGGTTGGGACTCTGACAGGATTCAATCACCCCCATACACATATAACATATAGACAGAAGGTTGGGTGTCCTGTCACCCCCATACACATATAACATACAGACGGAAGGTTGGGACTCTGACAGTGTCCAGTTACCCCCATACACATATAACATGTAGACGGAAGGTTGGCACTCTGACAGTGTCCACTCACCCGCGGCGTTGAGCTACTTCTACGCCAAACGTCGCGTGCTCGACGACGGCGTCACTACGGCGCCGATACTCGTATAAACAACCTACCTAACATAAGGACTATCCCTACCTACCTACCTACCTACCTAAGGGGTCACTTTTTTGTCTCTCTTTTTTTGTGTGTAAAATAAAAAAGGTTCAGGAGCCCCCACCCCCAAAACGCCCCTATGTTAGGTAGGTTGTTTATACGAGTATCGGCGCCGTAGTGACGCCGTCGTCGAGCACGCGACGTTTGGCGTAGAAGTAGCTCAACGCCGCGGGTGAGTGGACACTGTCAGAGTGCCAACCTTCCGTCTACATGTTATATGTGTATGGGGGTAACTGGACACTGTCAGAGTCCCAACCTTCCGTCTGTATGTTATATGTGTATGGGGGTGACAGGACACCCAACCTTCTGTCTATATGTTATATGTGTATGGGGGTGATTGAACCCTGTCAGAGTCCCAACCTTCCGTCTCTATGTTATATGTGTATGGGGGTGACTGGACCCTGTCAGAGTCCCAACTTTCTGTGTATATGTTATATGTGTATGGGGGTGACTGGACACTGTCAGAGTCCCAACCTTCTGTCTATATGTGCATGGGGGAGACTGGACACTGTCAGAGTCCCAACCTGCTGTCTATATGTTATATGTGTATGTGGGAGACTGGACACTGTCAGAGTCCCAAACTTCTGTCTATATGTTATATTTGTATGGGGGTAACTGGACACTGTCAGAGTCCCAACCTTCCATCTATATGTTATATGTGTATGGGGATAACTGGACACTGTCAGAGTCCCAACCTTCTGTCTATATGTTATATGTGTATGGGGGTGACTGGACACTGTCAGAGTCCCAACCTTCCGTCTCTATGTTATATGTGTATGGGGGTGACTGGACCCTGTCAGAGTCCCAACCTTCTGTCTATATGTTATATGTGTATGGGGGTGACTGGACACTGTTAGAGTCCCAACACAGTAGAGTGAGTAGACAGAGGGCAGTAGGTAGTAGACAGTGGAGTGAGTAGACAGTGGGCAGTAGGTAGTAGACAGTGGAGTGAGTAGACAGTGGGCAGTAGGTTGTAGACAGTGGAGTGAGTAGACAGTAGGCAGTAGACAGTGGAGTGAGTAGACAGTAGGTAGTAGACAGTAGACAGTGGAGTGAATTTCGCGAGGTTAACCCCAACTTTTTCTCTCTATCTAACCCTACACCCAACCTTCCGTCTATACGTTATATATGTGTATGGGGGTGAGTGGACACTGTCAGAGTGCCAACCTTCCGTCTACATGTTATATGTGTATGGGGGTAACTGGACACTGTCAGAGTCCCAACCTTCCGTCTGTATGTTATATGTGTATGGGGGTGACAGGACACCCAACCTTCTGTCTATATGTTATATGTGTATGGGGGTGATTGAACCCTGTCAGAGTCCCAACCTTCCGTCTCTATGTTATATGTGTATGGGGGTGACTGGACCCTGTCAGAGTCCCAACCTTCTGTCTATATGTTATATGTGTATGGGGGTGACTGGACACTGTTAGAGTCCCAACACAGTAGAGTGAGTAGACAGAGGGTAGTAGGTAGTAGAGAGTGGAGTGAGTAGACAGTGGGCAGTAGGTAGTAGACAGTGGAGTGAGTAGACAGTAGGTAGTAGACAATAGAGTGAGTAGACAGTAGACAGTGGAGTGAGTAGACAGTAGACAGTGGAGTGAGTGGACAGTGGGCAGTAGGTAGTAGACAGTGGAGTGAACAGACAGTAGGTAGTAGACAGTGGAGTGAGTAGACAGTGGAGTGAGTGGACAGTGGGCAGTAGAGTTAGTAGACAGTGGGCATTAGGCAGTAGACAGTGGGCAGTAGGTAGTAGACAGTGGAGTGAGTAGACAGTGGGCAGTTGGTAGTAGGCAGTGGAGTGAGTAGACAGTGGAGTGAGTGGACAGTGGGCAGTTGGTAGTAGACAGTAGAGTGAGTAGACAGTGGGCAGTAGGCAGTAGAAAGTGGAGTGAGTAGACAGTGGGCAGTAGGTAGTAGGCAGTGGAGTGAGTAGACAGTGGGCAGTAGGTAGTAGACAGTGAGCAGTAGACAGTAGAGTGAGTAGACAGTGGACAGTGGGAAGTAGACAGTAGAGTGAGTGGGCAGTGGGCAGTAGGTAGTAGACAGTAGAGTGAGTAGACAGTGGGCAGTAGGCAGTAGACAGTGGAGTGAGTAGACAGTGGGCAGTAGGTAGTAGACAGTGGGTAGTGAGTGGACAGGGGTGGGCAGTAGGCAGTAGACAGTGGAGTGAGTAGACAGTGGGCAGTAGTGGAGTGAGTAGGCAGTGGGCAGTAGGTAGTAGACAATGTATGTGTAGACAGCGGGCAGTAGGTAGTAGGCAGTGGAGTGAGTGGGCAGTAGGTAGTAGACAGTGGAGTGAGTTGACAGTGGGCAGTAGGCAGTAGACAGTGGAGTGAGTAGACAGTGGGCAGTAGGTAGTAGACAGTGGAGTGAGTGGACAGTGGGCAGTAGGTAGTAGACAGTGGAGTGAGTAGACAGTGGGCAGTAGGTAGTAGACAGTGGGCAGTAAGTAGTAGACAGTGGAGTGAGTAGACAGTGGGCAGTAGACAGTGGAGTGAGCGGACAGTAGACAGTGGAGTGAGTGGACAGTGGGCAGTAGGTAGTAGACAGTGGAGTGAACAGACAGTAGGTAGTAGACAGTGGTGTGAGTAGACAGTGGGCAGTAGACAGTGGAGTGAGTGGACAGTGGACAGTAGAGTTAGTAGACAGTGGGCAGTAGGCAGTGGACAGTGGGTAGTAGGTAGTAGACAGTGGAGTGAGTAGACAGTGGGCAGTAGGTAGTAGGCAGTGGAGTGAGTAGACAGTGGAGTGAGTGGACAGTGGGCAGTTGATAGTAGACAGTAGAGTGAGTAGACAGTGGGCAGTAGAAAGTGGAGTGGCAGTAGGTAGTAGACAGTGGAGTGAGTGGACAGTAGGTAGTAGACAGTGGAGTGAGTAGACAGCGGGTAGTAGGTCGTAGACAGTGGAGTGAGTGGACAGTGGGCAGTAGGTAGTAGACAGTGGAGTGAGTAGACAGTAGGTAGCAGACAGTGGAGTGAGTAGACAATGGGCAGTAGGTATTATACAGTGGAGTGAGTGGACAGTGGACAGTAGGTAGTAGACAGTGGAGTGAGTAGACAGTGGGCAGTAGGTAGTAGACAGTGGAGTGAGTGGACAGTGGGCAGTAGGTAGTAGGCAGTGGAGTGAGTAGACAGTGGTCAGTAGGTAGTAGACAGTGGAGTGAGTGATGTCTGTCAGGGTAGTGTAGACAACTACCATCACTAGCTTGTGAGGATGTCTGTCAGGGTAGTGTAGTCAACTACCATCACTAGCTTGTGAGGATGTCTGCCAGAGTAGTGTAGTCAACTACCATCACTAGCTTGTGAGAATGTCTGTCAGGGTAGTGTAGTCAACTACCACCACTAGCTTGTGAGGATGTCTGTCAGGGTAGTGTAGTCTACTACCATCACTAACTTGTGAGGATGTCTGTCAGGGTAGTGTAGTCAACTATCACCACTAGCTTATGAGTATGTCTGCCAGGGTAGTGTAGTCAACTACCACCACTAGCTTGTGAGGATGTCTGCCAGGGTAGTGTAGTCAACTACCACCACTAGCTTGTGGGGATGTCTGCCAGGGTAGTGTAGTCAACTACCACCACTAGCTTGTGAGGATGTCTGCCAGGATAGTATAGTCAACTACCATCACTAACTTGTGAGAATGTCTGTCAGGGTAGTGTAGTCAACTACCACCACTAGCTTGTGAGGATATCTGGCAGGGTAGTGTAGTCATTCTTAAGAACGGAGACACGAGGCTGATGTCGTCATCGAAGACATCGGCGTCGTGGCTGATAGGTGGTGGTGGTGGTGGTGGTGGAGTGATTGGGCGAGGGGGGTCACTCCGTGATATGGGAGCGACCGAGCATACCGGCTTTGCTGCTGCTGCTGCTGCTGCTGCTGACAGGGCCTGCTGTAGAAAGAATACACGTTAGAACTTCAGCGTCATACAATATAGCATTTTCTCAACCGTTTGATACTTTTCCAAATAACGCGCATGCGTACTTCACACTTATCAGCGTGCATACTTCATTTATCCCAGGCATTTTGTTTTCGAAAAAAAGTTTCCGGTCACGCTTCTTAAGAACGGAGACACGAGGCTGGTGTCGACATCGAAGTCATCGGCGTCGTGGCTGATATTATGCCATTTCAAACACACTACATGAAAAGTTAAAAGCATGAAATTAAACGTTGTTCACGATCAGTGTGGGGTCAGGAATTGAGTGGTGTGCAAATATTAGAGAAAATCGATGTAAAGACACATTTGACGATGAATGTACTGACATGACCGCTTACTTTTTTCCTAAAGCAAATACCTCGGTAGACTAGGCAGTTATGCGTCGTATGTGTTAAGTACGCATGCGCGTTATTTTGTAAGAGAACTGTAGACTAGGCAGTTATGTGGCGTATGTGTTAAGTGCGCATGCGCCCTATTTTGTAAAGTATAAAACGGTTGAGAAAATGCTATGTTGTATAACGCCAGTGTTCTAACGTATCGTTTCAGCAGCAGCAGCAGCAGCAGGCGGACACCACCAGTCCGGATACTGTATTATAGGTCTGTGAGGGGAGAAGTGTAAGGCGCAGTTCTGGATAATGTGTTATAGGTCTGTGAGGAGAGAAGTGTAAGGCGCAGTCCTGGATACTGTATTATAGGTCTGTGAGGGGAGAAGTGTAAGGCGCAGTCCTGGATACTGTATTATAGGTATGTGAGGGGAGAAGTGTAAGGCGCAGTCCTAGTCCTGGATACTGTATTATAGGTATGTGAGGGGAGAAGTCAACACCACGGTAAGACATTTAAACAGCATGCATTTTATTTAAACAGCGCTTACTATAGCATGTATTAAACATGCATGCATTTTATTTAAATGCACGTTGTTGTAACATGCATTTTATTTAAACAGTGCTTACTATAGCATGTATTTTATTTTAAACATGCATGCATTTTATTTCAATGCACGTTTTTATTGTTGTAACATGCATGCATTTTATTTAAATGCACGTTTTTACTACAGTAGTACGCATTAAACTGCATGTATTTTACCGTTTAAACATGCATGCATTTTATTTATAAGTGCGTACATACATGCATATATTTTATTTAAATGCACGTTTTTACTATAAGTGCGTACATACATGCATATATTTTATTTAAATGCACGTTTTTACTAGTGTAACATGCATTTTACTATACGCAATAGCATGTATTTTATTTTAAACATGCATGCATTTTATTTAAATGCACGTTTTTATTGTTGTAACATGCATGCATTTTATTTAAATGCACGTTTTTACTACAGTAGTACGCATTAAATTGCATGTATTTTACCGTTTAAACATGCATGCATTTTATTTATAAGTGCGTGCATACATGCATGCATTTTATTTAAATGCACGTTTTTACTACAGTTGTTGTAACATACCGTTTAAACATGCATGCATTTTATTTAAATGCACGTTTTTACTACAGTAGTACGCATTAAATTGCATGTATTTTACCGTTTAAAGATGCATGCATTTTATTTATAAGTGCGTGCATATCGCTCATTTTACTACCGTTTATTGTCTCATTCATCGTTTAAACATTTCATTTTATTTCATTGTTTATTATTTCATAGACCGATCCAACTGCCTACAAGAGGCGTATCGTCGCCTCGTAGAGCCGAGAACTCCGTTCGAACGCTCGCCACTCCTCCCGAGCCGTATCGTCGGCAAGGCTTCGGTCTCCCGTCGGCCGAGAGCTCCGTTGGTCATAAATAAAATATTTCAGTCACTACTCACGTTTTCACGCGTCTGTTTCCAATGCATAAACACCCTACTGAACGTTAGTGTATTTATGCATCACCCTACTGAAGGTTAGTGTATTTGATTGTAATCCCACGACTATATGTATTTAAACGCAGTGGTTTCGTTTTAATCCGTCCAACGTTAGCCAGCTATGCTGTCATCCAGGGGTCAAAGGCTACTAGAACAGCAGCAGCAGCAGTCGACGGCGGCTCCTTATCGTTGCACTCTTAGGGACCATTCATAAAGGTACAATGGTTTTAGTTTATACAAAAGTTTTAGCGTGGCTATATTAGCGCGATTACGTCACTCTTGGTTGAGGACGCTAGCTCCTTATCGTTGCACTCTTAGGGACCATTCATAAAGGTACAATGGTTTTAGTTTATACAAAAGTTTTAGCGTGGTTATATTAGCGCGATTACGTCACTCTTGGTTGAGGACGTTACAAGTACGAAACTAAACGTTGGATGGTTTTAGCGTGGTTCGTTAAAAGTACGAAACTAAACGTTGGATGGTTTTAGCGTGGTTAGCGCGATGTGTAGGCGTCTCATATTGCTTACGTCAGCACACTCTAGGTACGACGTTGATCGCTAGGACTAAAATACTATCTGCACTCACCGCTAGGTGGCATCTCTAAACTATATATATGCCCGACGTCGTCGACGTTTATACAGTGGATTTATCGTGGTTATATATATGCCAGATAAACGCATTATTGCTTACGTCAGCATACTCTAGGTACGACGTTGATCGCTAGGACTAAAATACTCTCTGCACTCACCGCTAGGTGGCATCTCTCTAGTGTACTGTCAATCATCCAATTAGTATCAAAAATCGTTTAGTGGTCATTAAAACGTTTTTTATATTTTTATATTTTTAGATATTTTGTATAAAAAAAAATTATTTTATATATTTTTTTTATTTTTTATATAAGTATTTTTATATTTTTTATAAGTAGGGTTTTATGACCGTACAGGTCTTACTATCTACCCGCTAGGTGGCATCTCTCTAGTGTACTACTTGCCTAAAATACTCTCTGCACTCACCGCTAGGTGGCATCTCTCGAGTGTACTGTCAATCATCCAATTAGTATCAAATTACATCGCTCATCAATCACGTTTTTTATAAGTAGGTTTCCCAAACTCATTAGTGTCAACCACAAAGCCTTTGATCTTTTTTTATGCATAGGATTAGTCTCGCATTATTGCTGACTCAGCGATGTGCAAAACTCATTAGGGGGTCATTAAATTCTTTTTTATAAGTAGGCTTTTGAGATCGTACAGCGCCTACTATCTACTGATGTGAATGTCGGTGACATAACGCCAGCCGGATATTTTCTCAAACAAGTTCCCCGCGCGGCACCAACGCGAGGCGGCGGCATCGCCTTAATGTACAGGACAGGATTTAATGTGCGTTTTGCAGACACAGGCCTGTCACTAAAATAATTTTCTGTCAGTTGAATTCATCACCCCAACTGTATCCATACGCTTGGTCACTCTCTACCGTCCACAGCAGAAATCCACCAGCTGTTCCTTCAGTGAATTCCTCGAAGTTTTTCCATTACTGTCAAATTATCAATAATTCAATGAACTCGGGCGAGATGTCCCCTCTCTTAAAGCTTCGTAGATCCGACCTGTGTTGAAGAAGACAAACTTGGACCCAACTCTGATGACCAACCTATCGCCCTATATCAAATTTAAGTAAGTAAGACACTTTGGTGGTAGCCAAACAACTGTCTTCATTCCTGGCCGACAATAATCTTATGGATGAATACCAGTCAGCCTATCGGGCACATCACAGTATAGAGACTTCAATAGTAAACGTTCACAATGATCTACTGCAGGCCATGAACTACGGCAAGATTACCCTTCTTGAGTTACTCGACCAAGCCGCAGCTTTTGACACTGTTGACCATTCTATACTTTCATCCCGCATGGCCAGCTACTTCGGAATATGCGGTGTTGGAATATGCGGTGTTGCACTTGACTGGTTCCAGTTCTACTTGAGCGACAGAACCTGTTGTGTGCGCATTGACAATGTAACATAGGATACATCGCAACAAACGTACGGAGTCCTGCAAGGCTCTGTCCTAGGGCCAATACCTTTCTCAATGTATACAATACCCATTGCTGATATCATCAGGAAGCATGGCCTCAATTATCAATACACAAATAAACCTCTCAGCCGATCCCACACAATCAAAAATTAATGATGCAATACAGCAAGAAGCCAGCCTTGACGAGCTACGTCAATGGATGTCGCAGAATTTCCTCAAGCTGAATGATGGAAAGACAGGATTCATTGTCGTCGGATCCAAACAACAGAGATCAAAGATCAGCATCACACAGATCAGAGTGGACGACACCATGGTTACTCCTTCGGACAGCGTCAGGAATCTCGTTGTTATCTTTGATGAGAACATTTCCATCGATAAACTTATCGCCGCTGTATCCAGAGCCGTCTGTCTGTCAATTCGTAATATTGGCCTGATTCGTAAGCACTTCAATCAGCCGGTTGCGGATCTACTTACTCACGCTCTCATTACTTCTAGACTGGACATAGGCAATGCTCTGTTTCACGGCCTCAACAAATCACAACTACAGTCATTTGCAAAAGTTTAAGACCAGGCACGATTTTTAAGCATTTTATGGTATGGCATCAAATTGCATCAGATAATGTCTGGATTGCATATCCTATTTGGCCCTTGAAGCAATACTCCTAGTCAGTACTTCCAGGTCATTTGTTTGCTGCTGTCAGTATCGCTTAGGTGTTTTTCAGTTTTGTCTTCATCCCTGAAATGGGCAAAAAATCGTCTTTGATAGAGGTTCTAAGGGCACAAATAGTGAAATACATGGAGAAGGATATACGGAAAGAGACATTAGTGCTAAATTACGTTATTCCAAGACAGCCGTGCACAACGCCATCGTTAAATTCAATACTGACGGCACTTTTCGTGACAGTAAAAGGAGTGGTCGTCCACGGAAAACTACGCTCAGGGATGACCACGCAATGAGACGCATCGTGATGTGCTCGCCAATGAGCTCATGCAAGAAAATTCGGGCTGCTTTACGCTTAAAAGGTACGGAAATAAGTCTCAGTACTGTTTCGAGACGTCTCAGCAAGGAATTTGGGCTCAAGTCCCGCAAGCCGGCCCGGAATCCACGCCTGACACCTGTGATGAAAAAAAGAGACTGGATTTTGCCAGACGACATCGCCACTGGACTCTCGCGCAGTGGAAGAAAGTGTTGTTCTCAGATGAATCGACCATGCAACCGTTTATACCTCGCAAGAGGCACGTTAGGCGACCAGTAGGTAAGCGATTTGATGAGAAATATACAGCAGCCACAATGAAACACCCGCCAAGTCAGATGATTTGGGGTGCCATGTCATGTTTTGGCCCTTCTGGTCTGTATTTTATTCCACCTAACACCACTATGAATGGACCTAGGTACGTGGACTTGCTGAAGGAGAAGCTGAAACTGCATATGGACATCCACAAATGTACGATTTCCATGCAAGATGGCGCTCCTTGTCACCGATCCAAGGTAGCCACTGATTTCCTCAAGAAGAACAAAATCTCCATGCTGGAATGGCCTGGGAACAGCCCAGATCTAAATCCCATTGAGAACCTGCTGGCTATAATGAAGGATAAGGTGGCAGACAAACAACCATCAAGCGCTCAAAACTTGAAACAAGCTATCAAGGACGTTTGGGTCACCGAAATCACCCAGGAGTACTGCGAATCTCTGATTTCTAGCATGCCATATCGCATCCAGGCGGTCACTGACAGCAAAGGAGACCACACTAAATACTGAAAAGTAGAGACACTGACACTTTTGGACGACATAAAGTTTCATATTATGTTGTACTACGTTTATTTGGCGAAATAAACTGATATAACGTTATGTGAAGGCCAAAAAATCATAGTTTTGTTAAATTTCTTCAAAAAATCGTGCCTGGTCTTAAACTTTTGCAAATGACTGTACAACGACTCCAGCGACTACAAAACACTGCTGCCAGACTGGTCACTCTCTCCAGGAAATTCACACACATCACACCTATCCTCAAACAACTACACTGACTGCCAATCGAACAGAGGATCATCTACAAAATCTCAACGCTTGTATTCAAGATAAGACAATCCACCGTGTCTCTCCTACCTACTAGTGCAACCTTGTCAAACAGTGTCTGCCATCCCGTGAAAATCTGCGTCTGCAAACAAGTTACTCCTAGTAGAACACAAATCGAAAAACTCGTGGTGAGCACAATCGTTTATAATATCCGCAGCAAAGATCTGGAATGCGCTTCCAAACAATGTTAGATCTAGTACAACAATCAACACCTTCAAAACAGCTCCGAAAACCCACCTCTTTAAAGTATACTTAGAATAAGACATGATGTGGACATGTTGACATTTCCTGGACAATATGTAATACTGATCTTATACTATTTATGAATACAATTTATTGTATTTATTATATTACTTGTAATATCATCATTTATTATGTATACTAGAAACTGATATAGATTTCTAGAAAGGTTGTCCTAACGAGTCTGCATTACATTGATAACGATAATTTGTATTGATTTTATTATGTATAATCTCTGTAACAGACAAATGGCCAAAGCTAAATCAGATTATTATAGAAATATGGCCATAGATAAGTCTGATATCACGCCAGCAACCTCGGTGCGGAATCTAGGAGTGATCTTTGCTAGTAACTTCAATTTCCGACAACGCATATCTCGAACGTGTCGCTGCTTTTTTGATCACATTCGTGATCTTCACTCTATTCGACGCTATATGTCATTTTCTGTTGCTAAAACTGTTGCAACAGCGCTTGTTATCAGCAGACTTGACTATTGCAATTCCCTCCTTTATAATATCGCTAGCAAGGATATCACAAAACTTCAGCGTGCCCAAAATTATCTAGCAAGATCTCGTTTTTCTCGCTCTGTACCACTTTTGAAGTCTTTGCATTGGCTTCCTGTACAATATCGTATAATATCCCTCTTAGGGTTATCTTATGATACTAATTTTTTTATTTCTAGAACGTTGCTCTTATCGTATTTACAATAATAATAATAATAATAATAAGATAACTTCTATTGCGCCTAAATCCTTGGAAACCAAGCTCAGAGGCGCATCAAAACAAAAGGATTGGTCAATCTCAAAATCCATAAGCAGTATGCCAGTTGTCAACAGATGGGTCAAGGCGCTAGGGAGTTACGGGGGATAAGCAAGGTTCTAAAGATAAGTTGTTTTAAATGATGACGGAATTTTGTAAAATTTTCAACTGATCTAACACCAAGAGGGAGCATATTCCAAAGAGTTCAGCAACAGAAAAAACCCTAGTTCCAATATTAGTGTTGACTCTAGGAACAAAAAGTAGGTCAGAACTAGATGCTTTTACAGTTCTTAAAATTACTACTTTAAAGTCATCAATGGTCAAATATTTTGCAAGCGCCATGAGCGCCTCTACGGCGGATACCGGCACTATATAAAATTTCATGATTATTATTATTATTAAATGACACAAAAGGCTTAGGGGCACTGAACTGTCAGAACAGGACGATGCACGAATTTAGGACACGTAACCCAGACAATAGCAAGACGAAAGATGAACTTGACGCACCACTAATACTAACCATTGGAACCGGTTCAAATTATGTTCAATGCACGTATACGGAATGTCTAATTAAGTAATTAGCACGTTCGTTGTAACTGTAAGACACAATCTCAAGTGTTTTGGTTAGTGAGCTCCCCCGACTGCATCCATTCCATTCCCGGCGCGGCAGTGTAATTAATTTTACATAGAGTGGCACATAGTGAGAGAGAAGACTTGGGTCGCATATTTAACTCGCAAAGCCAAAAACGGAGGCAAGTCAATGTGCTTGTGTATCGGTTTAGGAGCCATACGCACAGCATTTCTGGAATCGGTCAGAAAAAAACTGACGAATGTAGCTCCACTCAATACTTTTCCCATCTCTTTCAAAGCGTGTTTTCTTGAGGTTGCTCCTCATGTTTTTTAGCCGATGAGGTGGGTCGTACACGACATAGATCTTGTTCTCGTTGTGGAGGAAGAAAGGCTTAGCCGCACTGACTCCTAGAAGTGCCTGAAGTGTCTTTCGATTATTCGACCCTTGGTCACATATGAAGAATTATGATTATTTTATATTTACAAAAAATTGTCGTACATAACATGTTTGGTCCATTAATCTGTAATCTGGATGTACATGGCTGTGCACAAGATGTTGACTATTGTATATACTATATGTGCTTAATAAGCTGGCCCGAAACACCCATTCAGCCTGTGTCAGTTACGCGACATCCTAATGGCCAGCAGCGGGCGCGGGAAAAAAAATTTCGGCAGGAGACGATGCAGTGTTTCTCGTCACTTCGATTCGCCTCGCCATCGTGACAACTTCTGATTTTACTCCGAAATGTTGAATATGACAGTCGGTATGCTGTAATTTAATATAACAGCAATCAATGGTTTTTTTTGTAAATGACGAATTATGATTATTATATATGTACACAAAATTGTCGTACATAACATGTTTGGTCCATCAATCTGTAATCTGGATGTACCTGGCTGTGCACAAGATGTGACTATTGTATATACTATATGTGCACAGTGGCCATCCCTGTGTTAATAAATTGGATTGCCCTTTACCAAGCTACCCAACAGTTGGTGTGAATTCAGTACAAACAGAGAAAGGGCTGCATGGTCATATTCATAACACAGATATATCGGGAATAGGGGGGTACCGAGTGGAGTAGTACACGAAATGACCACTTTGATGTTCAAATCAATGCTGGTCAAACTGTCGACACACATTTATAGACGTGATTTCAGTGTGTCACCACGGATATGTCCGCTGGATGAAAAATATCCAACAGCTTGTTTTCAAGGTGCGAACAGACCACCGTTGCGTGGTTTGCTGTGAACCGACTTCTTCCGAGATGTCCCAAATCCTCCAATCCTTCCACGTAGTCCATTTCACAATTGTAAGATATATTTTCTTTCAGGCACATCTCGTCAAAAACCAAGGAACAAACATGGCTGTTTGGGGAGGACAGATATCTTTGTGTTCAACGCCTCCAGAATATTGTTGTTGAAGCCAGGGGAAATATCGATGTTTTGCATGGCTTTTCGGAGTATTGTAACAGATGGCAAACTGAATACTTTGCGAAGAATCCTGTACGCCTTAGGACTTACATGGAGCAATGACTGTGCCAACGATTTGTCAGTTGTCGTCCATCGTGCTCCTCTCGGCTTCCTGGACACCATCCGAATTTGAGCTGAAATAAAATTCAGAGCAGGACCAGAAACAAATGTTGCCAATTCATCGATCAGATGCTGCTGTTTTTCTGCAAGATTATGATTCCTTTTCTTGTTTGTGTTGTTTATTTGTGGGCCCTTTCGCGCTTTCATACGGCGGTACTTCTGTCGCAATCTTAGCATGCAGTGCAGCTTTCCTGTGTGAAGTCCAGTCACATCTAAAAGTACCGGCACAAAGAAGACTACACAATACACATTTAATAAAACACAAACACGTATAAGACAATCAAACAAAGGTAAGGTAAATGATGGGGTGGCTATTGTTTCTACGGGACAATGAAAAATATACAAAAATAGTCCACAGCATGGGATTAATTCTTTT
>JAHLWY010001932.1:0-15120 GCA_020002185.1 Paraescarpia echinospica
ATTTTAACCGCGCTTTGCACGTGTTTAGTCCAGCTGTTATATTAGGTAACTAGGCGGAACTTTTAGTTAACTAAAATATTTTCCAAGAAAGCTTGTATGTGAAATACATAGAGAATGCCTCGAATTAATTTGATGAAGAAATTATAATGGTAGTTCGAACTGACGAACTAGTGATGTTACTGTTCCGCCATCTCTACATACATTTCTTCGGGCCTTACGCGGTGCCAGTGACGACGGTTCTTCTCGCAAGGTCAGTAGCCCAGGGTTTTATCACTGTTGTGAGTGTTGGTGCCGTGAAGACCACAAAAGCACAGCCTTCTTCTGTGAATTATCAAAACTTTCACAGGTAAGATTGAGGTAATCAAAATCCTGAAGCCTCTCTGTTCTTCCATTTGGCTGTGAAAGAAATTGACACAGCGCTGTGCACTGATAAACTATCAAGTATTGATAGCAAACGAGTAAACACCCACACGTGGTTACTTCGTTGGACTGATGCTGCTGCATCTGCACGAGGTCCAGATATATCAGTTGGTCTGAATGTAGGTGGGCCTTCTCTTTTCCCAATGCTGTACACTGGAAGACATTTCCAGGATAGCTGGATTGATTGCCTCTTATCTGTTTTACCAACAGTAAACGTTGTCTGGTGCGGTATATATATTAACAACTTTGGGTGGAGAACGACGCCACTGACTCGATGTGATGCTTCTCGTCCAGTGAGCGAGTCCTCTAGCCTATTGATGTTGTTGAACGACAACACTGTTGGGACGGAATGAGGTATATTTGAAAGGATTTTTAGTCCAGATTGTCCGTTGCAAAGACGTGCTGTGTGCTGTGATTGTGAGACATGTTCTTTGTGATGTACAACCCATCTTCCTCAATCTGTTGCATGATGTTGGCACATTGTGAAGTTAGTTGACGCTGCAAACTGTCATAGCAGATCCCTGTACCAAGCCTGTTATTCAATGTGATCAGTGCCTGCTAAGCGTCTTGTTGTACACGTAATAGGCTGTGGATATACACAGTGGAGTGGTTATCCCAGAAACATGTTCTAGAAGTTGTTGGGACATAATAAGAGCATTTTCCTTGGTTGGTTCATCAACTGGTATCCGTCCTGAATTGTGAGCATCTTCTTCTCTCTGTGATAATTGAGTTTTATTGAAGAGAAGCATGGCAGTGATGTTGAACAGAGAGATCGGAACTATCTTCTCAGCAGCAGATAACGATACATCGGTTGACTGCTCACGTCGTCTTTCTTTCCTTCACTGGTCGATGTGTATTCTCAGTATTTTGGCTGCAGGGTGTCGATGACGTGATATGGGCCATTAATAGTCTAAAAGATGGGAAAAGCCCTGGGTGCGACAACATACAAGCAGAAATGATAAAAGCAGCGGAAGAAGAAGGAATAGACATATACCATGCACAGTGTAAACAAATATGGCAGAGCGGCCAGACGACTGGCAGACATAAATATACATCCCATTACCAAAGATAGGGCACCTACAGCTATGCTCCAACTACAGAACCGTATCACTCATTAGCCATGCAAGCAAAATATTGCTGAAAATCATAATGAAAAGCATGCAAGATAAAATGGAAATGGAAGTGAGCTGTACACAGGCAGGCTTAAGAAAAAACAGAGGCACAAGGGACAACATATTCAATCTGAGAATGTTGATTCAGAAATTCAGAGAGATAAATAATGATCTAAGAATATGCTTCATCGACTATCCCAAGGCTTTCGACTGTGTGAATCATCCGATGATGTGGAAAACGCTCAGTGACATGAACTTCCACCCAAAGATAATTGCCCTCTTGAAATCAGTTTATAGCAACCAACAAGCTGTAGGCTGGAAAACACAACTACAGAAACTTTTTCAGTGGGAAAAGGAGTAAGAGAAGGATGTATTTTATCTCCATACCTATTCAACCTCTGCACATAAGACATAATGAGAGATGTAGAATTATATGACAGAAGTACAAGATACGATGAAGTGAATATTCAAGGACATAGAACCAGAGACCTGCGATACGCAGACAATACCGAACTCCTGTCCACTACAACAAACCTAATCATGTCTGTAAAAGAACACAGTGAGACAAAGGGATAGTTACTTAATGTGAAGAAAACAAAGATCATGGACACTGACAAATACATTAAAAACACATAAATTGCAAACAACGGGGAGCAAGTTGAAAATGTGAACCACTACGAATACCTTGGAGCAAGACTACAAGGAGACGGCATGACACCATCAGAGATCAGAAGAAGAATAGCCGTAGCAACGCAGAAACTAAATAATCTGAAAAACGTATGGAAAGGACAAAACATACCAACAAAGATAAGAATTTTAAAAACTTGCGTTTTCCCAACAGCTCTATACGGGAGCGAAACGTGGACACTGAACAAAGAAGACATGAGAAGAATACAAGCGTTTGAGATGAAATGTTACTGAAAAGTCCTAAGAGTGCCATGGATAACAAGAACAACCAATGCAGAGATCCTTACAAAATTAGACATAAAGAACTGCCAACTAGTGAATAGAATAAAAGGACTAAAACTGAGTTATTTGGGCCGCATCAAAAGACATAATTCCTTAGAGAAAACAGTCCTACAAGGCAAAGTGGAGGGAAAGAGAGGAAGGGGAAGACCAAGGAGAAGATGGGAGCAGGACATCAGCGACTGGTTGGAAGACGACATCGTGAGAGCAGGGAGACGAACGGCAGACACAGCAGCGTATCGTGGGATCATCTGGGCAGCTATGTCTCGTAAAGATATGCTGAACTGAAGAAGGTGTCGAGTCTGCTGCTTTTCGTTAACATTACGGTCTAATTCCAGAACCCTCAGCTTCTCTAGGGCATCACCGAGGGGTATGGAAGATGCGCAAATAAACCCAGATCCACTACTTGGTTAACAATCGAAATGCGCTTGCCAAACCTTTGTTGCAATTTCTATTTCAATGTTACTGACCGGTAGGTGTCTGCAGTTTTGACTCTTAGTTCCTGAAGAATGGCTCGGTACTGATCCCGTACTGACGTTATCAGTAAGCCACATTTTTCTTGGAAGAGGGACACTTCTAGCTGCTCCACCAGACGATTAAATGCAGTGTCGTACATATTATGCTGCACTGGCCTACCAGTAGGGATTCGAGTGGCTTTAAAAGTGTTCAAGCATCGTGCGTGATAAGATATATAATTTGCTACCATGTCATGTCCTTGGCAAATCAGTCTCAGCAAAATGTCTTCCTTGTTCAACTTCTTGGCTTTATCTATGATCCCCTGTTGACTACGTTCTGTGGAAACCTTGCACGTTGGTTCCTTGCCTTTCATCCACCTTTTGTTGCATATAACACACGCAGCATTTGTATATAATGTTGGTGTGCTTTGCCTAGTAGAAAGGTGTGCTGTTGCGGATGAAGTGCTGCACTCATTCTCTGCCGAGGTTGAGGTATCCCCTCATTGATGCTTTGTTCTGCGAGTTTAAACTCTTTTCATTCAGGTACACATTCCTACATTTTGCATGCCACTTTGATGATTTGTCGGTCAGCCATGTTTCCAAGGCAATGTCATCGCGCAGACTGCGGAAGGTTTCGTCTTGCCTAGCTGTCATTGTCAAAACAAATATTTTGGTGTTGTTTTGACATGCACATTAAATAGTTCCTTGGTCATTTGTTCTTGGCGTATTACACACCGTGTACAGTCAACTGTAATTTTTTTCTCGCGTCTTTTCTTTGACTGTTGCACTGACACGACTACATCAATCAACCGTTTTCCTGACTGGCTACTCATCTCGTCTCAGTTGTCTGCATCACAAACCCTATGCGTTAAAAGAACAGCATCATAAAACAACTATCCCAATTAATGTTAAATAATTACAATTCATAATGTAATTGATCACCCAAAAAAAAAAAAATTACACGTTTAATTCGTTGTGTTTATTGTAATACAGCGAGGCGTTTAGCACAAATCGGGGCGCTATGTGGGCATTACACGTGCTATTAGACGCAAATATTGTTAAACATGATATGCATGAAATGATGTAGAATTGCTGAATGAATGCACGAAGATATTAAATTTAGGCAAAATAATAATAATAATAATAACTGTATTTGTCCACAAAGAGGAAGTACATTTTGCACCTAGGAGGGAGCATAATTAAACACAGTATTTAAATTGCATTGCAGTATGTAGACAGTTGCTAATTAGTAATACTGAGTGTTGTACATAGATACTAGTACAATCAAGAACCACGAATCATTCGGTCATGACGTACCAACAATAATAAATAAATAAAACACGTTAAAACAGTATTAATAAAATGTAGTTATAATGACGAAATCGAAGTGGGCCCGGATTCAAGACATTGCCGAAACATCTTAATTGGATGATGCACAAACGTAGGGCACGCAACAACACATCTGCTTGCTAGAACCTCAGAACCATATGCTAAGTCTTCCTTTTTAAGAAGATTGTAAACATCCCCGTACTGCTGACATTACTTTTTGACATGTGATACGAACTTGTTAATTTTCGGGCGTAAACAAACCGGTATTATCGCCCAAAAAAGGACACAATATCTAAACGGAAAATGTTACAATGCTAGTTCGTTGTGGGTTTGGACGGGGAACTTTAGGGGTTTAATAACATTTTTCCAGTAACTTTTGTCAAGGTTGTCCACCTAGGTTGTGATCCTAGATATATGTATACATGTTTTTTGGAGGCAAACCTTTTACAGCATCCCGTGTCTGCTCCACCCACTTGGCCCCCTAGGTAATGCTGAAGTAACATAACATAACATTCCGTGTCTGCTCCACCCACTTGGCCCCCTAGGTAATGCTGAAGTAACATAACATAACATTCCGTGTCTGCTCGACCCACTTGGCCCCCTAGGTAATGCTGAAGTAACATAACATAACATTCCGTGTCTGATCCACCCACTTGGCCCCCTAGGTAATGCTGAGGTAACATAACATAACATTCCGTGTCTGCTCCACCCACTTGGCCCCCTAGGTAATGCTGAAGTAACATAACATAACATTCCGTGTCTGCTCCACCCACTTGGCCCCCTAGGTAATGCTAAAGTAACATAACGTAACATTCCGTGTCTGCTCCACCCACTTGGCCCCCTGGGTAATGCTAAAGTAACATAACATAACATTCCGTGTCTGCTCCACCCACTTGGCCCCCTAGGTAATGCTAAAGTAACATAACATAACATTCCGTGTCTGCTCCACCCACTTGGGCCCCTACGTAATGCTGAAGTAACATAACATAACATACCCACTTGGCCCCCTGGGTAATGCTAAAGTAACATAACATAACATTCCGTGTGTGCTCCACCCACTTGGCCCCCTAGGTAATGCTAAAGTAACATAACATAACATTCCGTGTCTGCTCCATCCACTTGGCCCCCTGTGTAATGCTGAAGTAACATAACATAACATTCCGTGTCTGCTCCACCCACTTGGCCCCCTGGGTAATGCTAAAGTAACATAACATAACATTCCGTGTGTGCTCCACCCACTTGGCTCCCCTAGGTAATGCTGAAGTAACATCTCATAACATTCCGTGTGTGCTCCACCCACTTGGCCCCCTACGTAATGCTGAAGTAACATAACATAACATAGCATTCCGTGTGTGCTCCACCCACTTGGCCCCCTGGGTAATGCTGAAGTAACATAACATAACATTCCGTGTCTGCTCCACCCACTTGGCACCCTAGGTAATGCTGAAGTAACATAACATAACATTCCGTGTCTGCTCCACCCACTTGGCCCCCTAGGTAATGCTGAAGTAACATAATATAACATTCCGTGTCTGCTCCACCCAGTTGGCCCCCTGGGTAATGCTGAAGTAACATAACATAACATTCCGTGTCTGCTCCACCCACTTGGCCCCCTAGGTAATGCTGAAGTAACATATCATAACATTCCGTGTGTGCTCCACCCACTTGGCCCCCTACGTAATGCTGAAGTAACATAACATAACATAGCATTCCGTGTGTGCTCCACCCACTTGGCCCCCTGGGTAATGCTGAAGTAACATAACATAACATTCCGTGTCTGCTCCACCCACTTGGCACCCTAGGTAATGCTGAAGTAACATAACATAACATAACATTCCGTGTCTGCTCCACCCATTTGGCCCCCTAGGTAATGCTGAAGTAACATAACATAACATTCCGTGTCTGCTCCACCCACTTGGCCCCCTAGGTAATGCTGAATTAACATAACATAACATTCCGTGTCTGATCCACCCACTTGGCCCCCTAGGTAATGCTGAAGTAACATAACATTCCGTGTCTGCTCCACCCACTTGGCCCCCTAGGTAATGCTAAAGTAACATAACGTAACATTCCGTGTCTGCTCCACCCACTTGGCCCCCTGGGTAATGCTAAAGTAACATAACATAACATTCCGTGTCTGCTCCACCCACTTGGCTCCCCTAGGTAATGCTGAAGTAACATATCATAACATTCCGTGTGTGCTCCACCCACTTGGCCCCCTACGTAATGCTGAAGTAACATAACATAACATAGCATTCCGTGTGTGCTCCACCCACTTGGCCGCCTGGGTAATGCTGAAGTAACATAACATAACATTCCGTGTCTGCTCTACCCACTTGGCACCCTAGGTAATGCTGAAGTAACATAACATAACATTCCGTGTCTGCTCCACCCACTTGGCCCCCTAGGTAATGCTGAAGTAACATAATATAACATTCCGTGTCTGCTCCACCCAGTTGGCCCCCTGTGTAATGCTGAAGTAACATAACATAACATTCCGTGTCTGCTCCACCCACTTGGCCCCCTAGGTAATGCTGAAGTAACATATCATAACACTCCGTGTGTGCTCCACCCACTTGGCCCCCTACGTAATGCTGAAGTAACATAACATAACATAGCATTCCGTGTGTGCTCCACCCACTTGGCCCCCTGGGTAATGCTGAAGTAACATAACATAACATTCCGTGTCTGCTCCACCCACTTGGCACCCTAGGTAATGCTGAAGTAACATAACATAACATAACATTCCGTGTCTGCTCCACCCATTTGGCCCCCTAGGTAATGCTGAAGTAACATAACATAACATTCCGTGTCTGCTCCACCCACTTGGCCCCATAGGTAATGCTGAATTAACATAACATAACATTCCGTGTCTGATCCACCCACTTGGCCCCCTAGGTAATGCTGAAGTAACATAACATTCCGTGTCTGCTCCACCCACTTGGCCCCCTAGGTAATGCTAAAGTAACATAACGTAACATTCCGTGTCTGCTCCACCCACTTGGCCCCCTGGGTAATGCTAAAGTAACATAACATAACATTCCGTGTCTGCTCCACCCACTTGGCCCCCTAGGTAATGCTAAGGTAACATAACATAACATTCCGTGTCGGCTCCACCCACTTGGCCCCCTAGGTAATGCTAAAGTAACATAACATAACATTCCGTGTGTGCTCCACCCACTTGGCCCCCTGGGTAATGCTGAAGTCACATAACATAACATTCCGTGTCTGCTCCACCCACTTGGCCCCCTAGGTAATGCTGAAGTAACATATCATAACATTCCGAGTCTGCTCCACCTATTTGGCCCCCTGAGTAATGGTGAAGTAAAGGGCGGTTAAAATTGGCTAGCAACAATATTGTCAAAAATGCAATTGTTTTTGTGTTTTCCTTGACATTTTCCCATATATGCTTGCTAATATTGATAATAGAAAGATTATATTAGCATTGACGTACTCGGAACTTTATGATGAACTTACTTACACCTGTTTGCTCGCTGGGAGCATAGGCCATCAACCATGGTCCTCCACTGTTCTCGGTTTGGTGCTGTTTTCTCAATTTCTTTCCAGGTTTTTCCCATCTGCGTTCTTTCGCTTTCCGTGTCTCTCTGCCAGGTGTTTCTCGGCCTTTCTCTTCTTCTCTTCACTGGGGGGTTCCATGTAATTGCTTACCGTGCGATGTTTGTTGCATGTTTCCTCAGTGTATGTCCTAACCACCTCCATTTTCTCTTCTTTATTTTGTTTCCTATTGGTAGTTGTTTGGTCCGTTCCCATAGTGTAGTGTTGGGTACCGTGTCAAACCACTTTAGGTGTACGATTCTGCGCAGGCATTTGTTGATGAAGGTCTGTAATCTTGTTAGTGTTTTCTGTGTAAATCGTCATGTCTCCAAGCCATAGAGTAACACTGACATGACATTTCAGTTGAATATTCTCAATTTTATGTTAAGCTTGATTTGTGTTGCCTTCCAAATGTTTCTCAAAATGAGACATGCCACTCTTGCTTTTTATACTTGCTGTGACGTCTTCTTCTGTGCATCCACTCTCGTCAATTAAGCTTCCCAGATATGTGAAGGAGTCAGTTTCTTCCAGTGGTTCCCTTCTAATATGACTGGGCTATTATTCTTCGTGTTGGCATTTATGATTTTTGTGTTGCTTCTACTGACGTTGCCGTAGATTTGTGAATTCTGCGGTGCGGGAATACGCTACCGGCAATGATCGTGTTGTCATTGGTCTGCCAACATATCGCCATTTTCATTAATTGTCCCATGACTTCTTTGTACCCATTGTTCATTGATCCAATCTTAGCATTGAAGTCTCCCATGAGTATCGTCATGTCCTTGTCCTTTAGTTTGTCGAGCAGTGTTGCAGTCTGTTGTATAAGTCCTCCTTTGTTTCTTCATGCTTGTCATGTGTTGGTGCATAGCACTGGATGATGTTTAGCTTGATCTTTTTCTTCTTTGTTTTGAATGCGTTGTAGATGATCCTTGGCCCCACTGACTCCCAGCTGATGAGGAAGC
This sequence comes from Paraescarpia echinospica, assembly GCA_020002185.1. Classification (NCBI taxonomy): domain Eukaryota; kingdom Metazoa; phylum Annelida; class Polychaeta; order Sabellida; family Siboglinidae; genus Paraescarpia; species Paraescarpia echinospica. The sequence continues at coordinate 8,797 of JAHLWY010001932.1, forward strand.
TCTGTGCTCTTGTGATAGCATCAATGCGACTCCTTCTGTGTAATATGCATCTTCTTCTTCTTCAAGCCCCGAGTAAAGTATAATTCTCCTGGTTCAGTCTGACTTGTTTTGACTGTGTTCACCTTGTTTCGCATAGTCATTATACTGTAATGTTGTAGGCACATCGTTCCGTTGCTATTTGGGTTGCTTTGTTTTCTTCGTACATTGTTCTCACGTTCCATGTTCCGATGTTTGACATTTTTTTCAAACATAAATAGGGCATCGGCGATGTAGCTTCCTTTCGGCTTACACTGCCGAGAGTAGTAATAGAGGTCCCTTAGCGTAGGCAACGTCGCGTCACGGTGGAAGTGGAAAAGTACCCGGATGTAGGTCAAGGTCAAAGGTCAAAGGTCAAGTACCCGGATGTAGGTCAAGATCAAGAACCCGGATGTAGGTCAAGGTCACGTGTCGCCCCTACCGGAATTTTCCTGAACTAAAATAGCGCCACCTAACGGATACTTGGTGAACTAAATATTTCCCGCCAAAACTTGGATAGCGCCACCTAGCGGATAGTTGGTGAACTGAAATTATTTCCCTCCAAACTATAAAAGCGCCCCTGGCGGAGAGTTGGTGAACTAAATATTTCCCGCCAAAACCACACAAAATAGCGTCCCTACCGGAATTTTTCGGAACTATAAAAGCGCCACCTACCGGATAGTTGGTGAACTAAAATTATTTCCCGCCAAAACTATAAAAAGCGCCCCTGGCGGATAGTTGGTGAACTAAATATTTCCCGCCAAAAACAAAATAGCTCCCCTGGCGGATAGTTGGTTAATTAAAACAGCGACCCCTATCGGAATTTTTCGGTACTAATTATACAAGTGGTGTCATCTTGTGGACAAGTTGTAAACTAAATGTTCTAGTACTGCAAATATTCGTGTCTCTTGCACGCTTGCGTGCAATAGAGCCCCCTGACGGGTACATCACGAACTACAAACATCATCCCCTAGTGGACAAGTGAGCGAACCACATATGAATACTGCAAATATTCGTGTCTCTTGTTTTTTCTCGTCCATAAACACCTGGTGGATATATCATCATCAACTGATAGCACCCCTGTTAGATAAGTGGTGAACTAAATAACTACTCAGCAGTCCGCGCTTGTGTACATTCTACTCAGCAGTCCGTGCTTTTGAATTTTCTACAATCCGTGATCTTTCGGCACGCCCACGTGACTTTTCGGCACATTCTCTAACTATATAAGCGCAGTGTTTTGCCAATCGGACCGTCATTCGTATCACGACGACAGCACTGTTAACATCATCATCATGTTGAAGACACCCTACTACCGACCTCGCAATGCGGCAGACTCGAGCGACGAGGACGAGCCGACGAGCCGACCCATCATGCCGGTGATCAACCGTCCTTCCGTGCCGTCGGAACCAGACGTCGTGGACGTCGTGGACATCTCGGCTCTAGAAGCAACGGTAAGCTCCGACGCTGTTATCAAGATCAGAGGGCTCCTCATCGATAGAGTACGCCAGCACACTCCCTTGTACATTGGGTGCAGGTACTGCAAGAAGCGTATGATTACAGACGATAGGGGACATTTGCAATGCGAACGACACGGTTACGTTGCTTCTGACGTGCATTTCGTGGTGCGCATGTGCTTTGTCGAGACAGCGACGGGTCGATCTTTATGGCTGACTTTATTCGACCAGTGTATGGCTCCTCTCCTTGACGTGAATGCCGAGACGTTTGCTGGTATGGACGAAACGATGCAGACTTACAAACTGAACTCGTTGACGGGAACTCGTGTGGCTCTCACCATAAAGAAAACTCGACGAGATACTTACACAAACTTCAACGTCACTCGCGTGGAGGTGATACACTAGGCTGCGTATCCTGTTTCAGCCTCTCTCTGCTATCATCCCTGCCGATGTGACAACTTCCGCCGACACGACCGGTGTGACAACTTCCGCTCCTGGCGATGTGACAATTTCTACTCACGCAACCAATGTGATAACTTCCGCTCCTGACGATGTGACAATTTCTACTCACGCAACCAATGTGACAACTGCCACTCCTGTCGCCACTGGTCCGAACTTTACGCTTGAGTTTCCGGCAATGGAAATGAAGAAGACGATTGCACGTCACATAGCATGTGCCATCGTTGAACTCTCGAGACGACAGTGTCTCGCTTGCGAGATAGACGATCCTAGTCAATTTCATCACGATTGTATGTTACCCGATGACATTCTAATTTATATGCACTTTGACGAGGCTGTGGAGGCCATTAATTCGACTGCAGTGATGAAAGACTGGTTGAGTGTTTTGTTAGACGCGGGTTTGAAGTTATCCGACCTGACGTCCGATCACTTGTGTGCTATCGGGAGTTGGTTGCAAGAACCGTTTTCAGAGGAGTGGCGAAACAAATTAAAGCAAATTGTTCTGGCAGTAATGGAGGATGATCTGTAAATCTGTCTTGTGGTTTTATGAGACCTTCGGTGACATTAATTCAACTGCAGAGAATGGAGCGCCACCTGTAAATACGTTTGTGTTGCATACGAATAAAATGTTCAAACCTTATCTTGTGTCTTTACTTATGTGTGTGGTGGTGGTGGTGGTTGTGTGTGTGTGTGTGTGTGTGTGGTGGTGGTGGGGTGTGTATGTGTGGTGGTGGTGGTGGTATGTGTGTGTGTGTGTGTGGTGGTTGTCGTGGTGGTGTGTGTATGTGTGTGTGTGTGTGTGGTGGTGGTGGTGTGTGTGTGTGTGTGTGTGTGTGGTGGTGTGTGTGTGTGTGTGTGTGTGTGTGGTGTGGTGGTGGTGGTGGTGGTGGTGTGTGTGTGTGTGTGTGTTTGTGTGTGTGTGTGTGTGTGTGTGTGTGTGTGTGTGTGTGTGTGTGTGTGTGTGTGTGTGTGTGTGTGTGTGTGTGTGTGTGTGTGTGTGTGTGTGTGTGTGTGTGTGTGTGTGTGTGTGTGTGTGTGACTACTCCATCGTCGACACACTTCCGCCACGAATCGGACTCAGACCAACTAGCAACTAGTTGAACTCAGACCAACTAGTGGTGCAAACGAAACACTATGCTTTGACCAACACACGACACGAATCGAACTCAGATCAACTAGTTGCGTAAACGAAACAGAAACTTAACCGATTACGCTGCACAAATTGAACTCAGACCAACTAGTGGTGCAAACGAAACACTATGCTTTGACCAACACATGTCACAAATTGAACTCAGATCAACTAGTCACACAAACGAAACAGTATGCTTTGACCAACACGCTGAACGAATCGAACATTGAACTCAGACCAACTAGTTGTGCAAACGACACACTATGCTTTGACCAACACGTGTCACGAATTGGACTTAGATCAACTATTTGTACAAACGAAACACTAATCTTAACGTGTTATCGCGTCAAATCCTTCTTTTTTCAGGAAAATAGACGTGTTATCGCGTCAATTCCTTCCTTTTTCAGGAAAATAGACGTGTTATTGCATCAATTCCTTCCTTTTTCAGGAAAATAGCATCAATTCCTTCCTTTTTCAGGAAAATAGACGTGTTATTGCATCAATTCCTTCCTTTTTCAGGAAAATAGACGTGTTATTGCATCAATTCCTTCCTTTTTTCAGGAAAATAGACGTGTTATTGCATCAATTCCTTCCTTTTTCAGGAAAATAGACGTGTTATTGCATCAATTCCTTCCTTTTGCAGGAAAATAGACGTGTTATTGCATCAATTCCTTCGGGATATGGCACGAGACTACGGATGACACATCACACGAGACTACGGATGACACATCACACGAGAGTACCGCCGAGACAAGAGACGAGACTATGACCGAGATATGGCACGAGACTACGGATGGCACATCACACGAGACTACGGATGACACATCACACGAGACTACGGATGACACGTCACACGAGAGTACCGACGAGACAAGAGACGAGACTATGACCGAGATATGTCACGAGACTACGGATGCCACATCACACGAGACTTCGTATGACACGTCACACGAGAGTACCTACGAGACAAGAGACGAGACTATGACCGAGATACGGCACGAGACTACGGATGACACGTCACACAAGAGTACCGACGAGAAAAGAGACGAGACTATGACCGAGATATGTCACGAGACTACGGATGACACATCACATGAGAGTACCGACGAGACTAGTTGGACAAACGAAACACTAAGCTTTGACCAACACGTGTCACGAAAACGAAACACTAAGCTTTGACCAACACGTGTCACGAAAACGAAACACTATGCTTTGACCAACACGTGTCACGAATTGAACTTAGATCAACTAGACACATCACACGAGACTATGACCGAGATATGGCACGAGACTTCGGATGACACGTCACACGAGAGTACCGAAGAGACGAGACTATGACCGAGATATGTCACGAGACTACGGATGACACACCACACGAGACTTCGGATGACACGTCACACGAGAGTACCGACGAGACAAGAGACGAGACTATGGCCGAGATACACCACAATAGACGGGTTATCGCGTGAGATTTGCTTCAGAAGCAAAGCAAAGAAAAGCAAATAAACGGGTTATCGCGTGAGATTTGCTTCAGAAGCAAAGCAAAGCAAAGCAAATAGACGGGTTATCGCGTGAGATTTGCTTCTGAAGCGAAGCAAAGCAAAGCAAATAGATGGGTTATCGCGTGAGATTTGCTTCTGAAGCAAAGCAAAGCAAAGCAAATAGACGGGTTATCAAAGCAAAGCAAAGCAAATAGAGACTATGACCGAGATATGTCACGAGACTATGGATGACACATCACACGAGAGTACGGTCTATAGACACGAGCTGTACAAACGAAACACTACACTTTGACCAACACGTGACACAAATTGAACTCAGATCAACTAGTCACGCAAACGAAACACTACACTTTGACTAACACGTGTCAAACGAATTGAACTTAGCTCAACTAGACACATCACACGAGAATATGACCGAGATATGGCACGAGACTTCGGATGACACGTCACACGAGACAAGAGACGAAACTATGGCCGAGATATGTCACGAGATTACGGATGACACATCACACGAGACTATGGCCGAGATATATCACGAGACTTTGGATGACACGTCACACGAGAGTACCGGTGAGACAAGAGACGAGACTATGTCCGAGATATGTCACGAGACTATGACCGAGATATGTCACGAGACTATGGCAGATATATGTCACGAGACTATGACCGAGACTACGGATGACACATCACACGAGAGTACGGACGAGACAAGAGATATGCTACGAGACTACGGATGACACATCACACGAGACTACGGATGTCACATCACACGAGAGTACGGACGAGACAAGAGATATGATACGAGACTACGGATGACACATCACACGAGACTACGGATGACACGTCACACGAGAGTACCGACGAGAAAAGAGACGAGACTATGAACGAGATATGTCACGAGACTACGGGTGACACATCACACGAGAGTACCGACGAGACACGAGTTGTACAAACGAAACACTATGCTTTGACCAACACGTGTCACGAATTGAACTTAGATCAACTAGTTGGACAAACGAAACACTAATCTTAACGTGGAACTTTTTAGTGTCGGTAGTACTCGGAATTTTTTAGTGTCGGTAGTACTCGGAACTTTTTAGTGTCGGTAGTACTCGGAACTTTTTAGTGTCGTTAGTACTCGGAACTTTTTAGTGTCGGTAGTACTCGGAACTTTTTAGTGTCGGTGGTACTCGGAACTTTTTAGTGTCGGTAGTACTCGGAACTTTTTAGTGTCGGTAGTACTCGGAACTTTTTAGTGTCGTTAGTACTCGAAACTTTTTAGTGTCGGTAGTACTCGGAACTTTTTAGTGTCGTTAGTACTCGGAACTTTTTAGTGTCGGTAGTACTCGGAACTTTTTAGTGTCGGTAGTACTCGGAACTTTTTAGTATCGGTAGCACTCGGAACTTTTTAGTGTCGGTAGGACTCGGAACTTTTTAACACACGACCATAGCAAGCGAATTTGAAAACTGCTACGATCGAAAACGACTATGTCAATAACATGTAAGGACAACCACCTGACAGGACTTCATTCAATGAGGTGCCAAACATCACATACCTTCATGTCAAGAGACGATCATCTGTTCGGATTCACGTCCAACGAGGCGACCATAGGACTCGTATGAGATATCGCTTCTTTTAATGGAAAACATATGTATATGAAGCAGCCGTCTTTTCAACGTAACAATTCCATATTTTCAAATAGTGCGAGCGATCAGATACGATACGACCTTCTCGAGAGTCGAAAAAGGAAAGACCAGAATCGTT
>JAHLWY010001933.1:0-14261 GCA_020002185.1 Paraescarpia echinospica
GAGAAAAACAACATGTTTAAAAAAGTAAAAGGTTAGTTCCACAAATCGAGGTATTCAGAAAACTGGTATATATTTTAATGGCGATAACTAATTTGCATATTAATTGGTTTATACAAAAACGTTCAAGGGTGCCTGGGAGGCATCAGTCGGATTATTTACCTAAAAGGTTAGAAGGTCACAAAAAAGACATCGTGCGGACCCCAATGCCAGGTACACATTCAAAAGGGGTGTTGACTGCCGTAGCAGTTTTTCACAGAAATGCGCCGTAGGTGATAGTGTGAAATGTGCAAGTAGAAGCATGGAATGATACATACGATGCTGCGCAAAATGTGAGTATCAAATGTAAAGTGCATACACCACTTTATGTATTGAATAGCTCGCAAATTAATTGTATCCAGTTAATATATTCACCTCCATCAGCAGCAAGGAGAACCCACCTGTACCTATGTCTTATTGAAATTGATCATTACCTTCCCGGATCGAATCCTGTTTAAGCTTGTCCGTAGAGAGCAACGAGCAATGCATCTGCTGCGTGAGTGACATTTGACTTGCACTGATTGTCTGCTGCCGGGATAACATCAGCTCCATAAGAGATTTATGACGTTCGTTAGACACCTTTGTGTGTCTACAAACCGTGCAATAAGGGACATTTGGCGTTGGCTAATCTCCTGTAGCGTGGTTATCATCTGTTCCATGCGGACCAACTGTCGGTTGATATCATCGTTAGTGGAGCATTGGTCTGAAGTAGGCTGAGCCATCAGACGTCTGTACATGACGCACAAGGCCAGAGTGACCCACAACATGCGTTCGAGCATCGTCATTGCTATGCTCTTCACACTACAACGATACCAGATAATATGACAGGTCCGGACATATGCCGCAATACCAAATGAAACACCACATGAATATGTATAAACACCAGTTGCGATGCTGTTCAGCTATTATAGTCGAAATAATAAAATGATGTATACCTATTGTCAGTTTTTAAAGATGTGTGTTTGTGTTATATTAAACACGAGGGCCATTTAGTGATCATGCAGCCAAAATGACCGAAAGCGGACTCCACATAAAACCTACATTCAATTGAATGAACCCAAAATGGGGCTATTTTGTTACGTCATGACGCGCGTTCGTGATACTAAAAATTTAATTGTTTTAAAATTGCATGTAACCGACTATGGCCATAGAGAACATATATCCACCAATCGGTTTGAATTTGCAAAATGTCAGCATTACAAGGGTGAACTAAATATGAAATAGTACCTTTTGCGACACGTATGCACACGTATTGACCTTGTCCGATTACGTGGATTACTCCGCCGTCTCGTTCAATTACAACTGCATGGTTTTTGGTGTAAGGGTGGCACCTGACGTAAAACTCGATCGACATAACTTAGTTTGATCGGGTAATTTGCAAACTTGTGAATATTCTTATGTTATTTATAGACACGGTGCGCTTGTCATTTGTTGTCATATTCCGCGAAATTAGTTTGAAATGAGAATTGCTAATTGAGGAGAAGAACTTTAACAGATTCAGCATTTTGTTAAAATATATGTATATTTTAGGGTGGTGTGTCCTCCGTGCGGATGCCTGGTGGGTCGGTTGGCCACCCACTTCGGTACGTGACTAATAGTCATGTTTTATAGTTAGACTGTCATTTCTTACCTACGTTTCATTTATTGACTTCGTTTGTCCTGATGAGTATTACGTTTACGTGACACATCACTTGGTAGTGTCAGTACTCTCGTCGTTTATTTAATAAGTTACCTTTATCTACAGCTATCCGTTCTTATGTACCGTAGCAAACGAGCTCAGTGTATCTGCCAACAAGTGTTAGCAAAATATAAATGACTCTATAGATTTATAACGTCAAAATAGTATGTATATTTATTAATAGCATATACTACAGGATGTAAAGATTGCGTCGCTTTCTTTCTTTTTGATGGTCTTGCATATTTCTGCGTGCTCTATTTGTTTTTAAGGTCGCTGTTTTGTTGACCATTTCTCGTAATTTTTTATTACAGCTCGTGTTGATGACGATATTCTCCTCTTTACGTGCTTGTTGATTGCGTTGGCTACGCTTGTCGCACTTAGTCGTATCATATATGTGATGTTTTGCTCATGGTGTCGATGTCGTCTAGTTCTTGTAGTGTCTCGAATCGATTCCGCAGTTCGAGTAGGAATCTTTTTATTCCAATGTGTGTGGTATCTACTCTTGGTGGTCTCTTGTTTATCAACTTCTTCCTTTCAGCCTTTACGTCCAGTTTGATCTTGTTCATTACCATTCTGTGGTCACTTCCAATGTTGACTTGGTTGATGACTGTTACGTCTGTGACCATGTCTGGCTTGTTTATCAGGATGTAGTCAATTTCGTTGTGTTTCTCCATTTGGGCTAGTCCACGTTCATCTCCTGCCTGCTTTCTTCTGATACATGGTATTCATGATTTTGCACTTTCTTGATGTTGCCCATTCTACCAAGGTGTTGACTTTTTCGTTTATCACTCCTAGGTCAAATATGCCTGTTGCCGTTTCCATTGTGTTATTTCGTTTCCCTACTTGCGCATTAAGGTCTCCCATCACTATCGTGTAGTGGTTTGGTTTACTAAGGTCACATTCACGTCGTTGTAGAAGCTGTTTATATCTTCTTCTGAGTATGATATTGTTGGTACATACTCTTGTACTATCTGCAGTTTGTAGCATTTTGTTGTGCGTAGAATAAGTTATGCTACTCTGGGGCTGATGCTGTTAACCCTCACTATATTGTCTTTCCATTCTTTGTTTATGAGAAAACGTACCCCTGCTTGGCCGCTGTTCGCTCTGGGACGGTATAGTAGCAGGCCCGTAGCCAGCATTTCACAATGGGGGGTTCACATTTTACTAATTCAGACTCCAGGGGCACCACAAGTTCATGTGGGGTTTATATGTTTTACAATGCAGAGGGCCCCACATGTTGACGTGGGGGTTCATAATGCAGAAGGTTACATTTCTAACTGAAAGAACAATGAAGTGGGTGTGAGATTGGTGGACCATGTGGTTTCGTCTTATATTCTTTCATCTTATATATATATATATATATATATATTTACAGACACCACATCAGCATCCCCAGCAGACCCACTACGAGGTCGTTTTGTGGGTGTGTTTTCAGACAAAGTGGAACTCATACGAGGTCTGAGGAGATTGGTCCCATTTGTTGCCTGATTAAGCCTAATTTTCACCCAATTGTATTCATAAAAGCCAACACGCAGTGATAGTATATTGTTAATATAACTGAATTATTTACTTGAAACCCTTCGCCGTGTGCAATTGTTTTGAATATGTTCATATTAATATAATAAACGAGGCACCGATCGAGGAGGGTGAGTGTGTTCAACTTTTTTCTTCAGAATAAACAGTCAAAGTGTGACGTTCACAATATGGTTTTCATTCAATTAATACATTATATTTATATGATCTGATGTGCAAAAGTGCCATATTTTATCATAAACATAATGAAGTTAGTAAATTAACAATTAAACCTTAATAAAACATGCCCGGTAAATAGAAGCTAGATTAAAAAAATATTGTCCTCTTGTGGAATTTGAATTAAATTCTGTTTATAAAATAGTCAAATACCAAGTCTTGTACACCACACTGACTTCAGGACAAACTGTAATTTACAACTATACAGAACACAAAATGGATATAATAATTGATAATAAAGGCCCTTCACACGTTATTGCCTCATAAGCGATACGTCTCCCGTTTCTGAGATCTACAAACATGCAACTAGCAACCACAGTATTTCGGCAACCATACAGCCACACAATTACACCATTCGTGAAGCTAAACTTTATTATGTATTGGTTAAATACAATTATTAATCGAATTCGCCTTCCAGCGCAATAGTTGAAAATGATGCTTTGTGTTAAGACAGATGAGTTTGTCTACCCGGTTTTTTCAGCTTGTTAGAAATACACTCGCTACACATCTTAAGTTGTTAGTTGATGAGAATAGCTTCTCAGAGAGTCGTCAGTCACCTTAATCAGTATACTAAAATAAAACAGCCGCATCTGTCGTTTAATGATGATGAATGTTTAATGAATTATTTTATATGGCTTTATTTATGTGCTCATAATTGCTAAATCATCGTCACCCCGTTCATTCACCAGTATTTTGTCTGCACCTGTCACGTCTGAGTGACTACAATTAGGACTCATAATTTTACGTTTGGTGTAAAACTGGCTACTTGTGTATTTTACCTCATGCGTTTTCATAACAGGAGACCCTAGGATAGTGTTAAGTCTTTTTTGTGGCTAATTGGATACAGTGGTCCTTTGGCATACATTCCTCTAGTGACTGCCATTTTCACACATGGCATTGAGGACAGACCCCTCAGCCAGACTGCCATACAATCACTAGAGATTAATAGATAGCGGTTCTCCCTTTAACTTATGTACAAATCAGGCTTTCTTGGCATTCCTTGTAATGCTTGAACACTATCCAGCAGCTTTTAGGAGGGGGTTAACGCTTTTGAGAAACATGGAATACAATTAGTGGTTCACATTTTAAATATGCAATTTTGAGGGGGTCACGTTTTGGAGAAAGGGGGTTCACAAAAAGGGGGGTTCTCGTGAAACCCCCTGGCAACGGGCCTGAGAAGTTACTTTGTAAAGAAGTGAAGCATTCCTCTCTTCTTCTGAATTCTCCGATCCCGATCACATCCCATACCAACCTGGCTTCCCTAAGTTCTTCCTCCAGTTCTTGTGTCCAGTAGTAATCTTATGTGATATGTTGCTATCTTCAGTCTATTTCCCTTCTCTCTGCGGCTCTTCTTGTCCTATATATTCTTAGCACCCCTGCACGTAGCCCTACATCACCAGAGCCGCCTCCATTGTTACAGACACTTTCGATACTGCTGTGGACTGGGGGCCTTGATTTTATTGTACTTTGCATTCTGGTGTTGTTGGCCTACCCCTCCACGCTGGCCGGTGCGGGTTGGAAGAGGCAGGCAATGTAGGGTGAACGAAATTGTCCAAGTTTCGACATAGCCACTATAACGAGTACTGAACCTGGTTCCTCCGAACGAGAGTGCGATACTCTAGCCATTCCCCAAATATGTCTCCACATTGAAATGACAGTAATAACATTGGTAATGTACATAACAGTGGTAAAGTACATTATATTCAGCATACAGAATTGGTAGAAACTCTCATCACACAAACCTCCACACATAATTTTTGTAAACAATTTAATAAACCTTGCATTAAATATTACAATGCATAGGGAATAAACTATTTAAAAATGCATTGGCTATACTAATCATTCTTTCAAGCGTGTTCAGACTGGAATACATTATGGAGTGGACCGGTCTAAGCTTACCGACACTGCAACGCACTGTAGAAAAGAGACCAGGCTGGTATAGACTGACAGTCCCCATGACTCTACTACAACCGTTCTGACCAAAGGTTGAAATAAAGACGTGTAGTATGTCTAATGATTGTTATGCGACATAGGATGCGTTTCATGATGCGCACATTAGGGTAAACATGACACGCTAGAGAAGAACTATAATGAAGCATTCATGGCGTCGGAAATAGATAATATTTGGAGTTGAGGAACAGCTAGTATAGTTGGAATCTATTCATTTAGAGTGGGGATAGTGTTGGACATGTTTACTGTGTCGAGGGGATAGTGTGTTGTAGATTTGTAGTTAGTTTGACGACCATATATACTCACAAAAATCCCCAAACCAAGTTATTAGGGACTAAACGTATCTCCAGCCGCCCACTTTGAATATTGGTGTTTCGAATGGCCTCCCATCCCCCCACGCAGCCACCCCTTCCGACGCCTATGCTGTATTGTGATAACACACTTTGCCTTTTTGAATATAATAGTTAGGATATGTCAGTTGTTATCAATGTACGTGCACCAAACTAGTTTCCCCCAAAAACACATTTTTAATGTTGTGATTTTGTGTCAAAAACACGACGAATTTGTTGCCAGCTTATGCTGCTACCACAAACAGTTATTTATATACCACTCTCTGTCAGACGACCCCTGGACTCGCGCACCACACGTTCTGCTCGCTATCAAAATAGCACACAAATAAAGTAAAAAAACACCAGCGAACTACACTCACTCACCGCGGGATAACACTTGCGTAGAACGGTCGATGCGACAACCGCAAATGAAATATAAATTTGTAATCGAAGAGGCTTAGACTTATTAATACAACATACATCATGTAATTAGGCGGACTGCAAAACTAGCATGTACAGAATGCAGGCAGGGTGATAGTATTAGGCATATTATACGAATATCAAATAATCAAAAGAAAACTAACTCGACAGACACAAGACTTTCACGTTCACGTACTAACGGTGGATTTATATGGTACTTGCCTGACAGAATCACTTGTGTTTACCAACTCCCCGTCTCTGTGTGAATGATATGTTGCTAAGTCGTGTTCAGTAGGGACATCTGCTTTGTTGCATCCTTGACCTCATTTTCAGTTAAGAGCCTCTAGACTGGTGTCAAATTCTAAACGTATGCGTTTAAAAGGAATCGTTGGAATCTTCTAGTAAAATATAATAACTAACTTATTTCGGGGTCATGTAGGTGTGCTGAGTCCAACACAAACATGTTTGATAAGCTATAGGGGGTCCGTAACCCCCTAAATGAGAACAAAATTCAAATAACTTAAATGTCATCCAAAGCACCCCGTGAACGCTGAAAATCATGACCTTTGGGTGATATTGGTGTGTTGAATTAAAAAGCATGCTAATATGCAGGAGGGGTTCTTTGACCCCTTCATTATATCAAAATACAACATGTCACCCAAAGTGATAGCTATATAAGTAAACAAACACGATCGTATATTGTGATTTGATGAGATTGCACTACGATTGCACAAGTGGCATGTTTAATAATTACTTTAATTAACTGTACATATACCATCAAATACGCGATAGTTTACCGATAGTTTGTATGACGAGTTAAACAAAAGTAGAGTTGCGCACCCACCCAAAGTTGGTCTTAATGTTCACAAATTTAAATTTAAACGTGACGAGACACATGAAGCAGAGGTAGCACCTATATTGTTCTGCTCGGGTGAGGCAATCATTGACTTTGTGATATTGCGGTCGAGGCTCTCGTGGAACGAAAACAGCTTCAATGCATATGAATGTTCGATATAATCACTTCTTACTTGTTTCGCACTACACTGAATTGTACGACGTCTCCGGTCTTCTTCCACGATATATTCCAACCGGGTCACGCCGGTTGGCGGGGCGCGGCCATATCATACCTTCGCTATGTTACACTTAACGAGAGATAGCGTCCTGTTACCCCACCACGTACATGCGTCCTTCTGCGGTTGGTATGATATGTAAAAAAGGGTTATGTTTTGGTTAGTTTGAAGGTGAGGGTTACAATTAGATTAAAGGTACTTCAGGCAAGATTTGGATCATTTGTTTACATGCATTTGTTAGTGGATGGGTAGCAGGAAGCTTTCTCCCTTTAAGCGGCTGTTAGTGGATGGGTAGCAGGAAGCTTTCTCCCTTTAAGCGGCTGTTAGTGGATGGGTAGCAGGAAGATTTCTCCCTTTAAGCGGCTGTTAGTGGATGGGAGTAGTAATAGAGGTTAAGTACCGCGCAGGGTGTCGCGCCGCGGAGCAAGAGCAAAGTACCCGGATGTAGGTCAAGGTCAAATACCCGGATGTAGGTCAAGGTCAAGTACCCGGATGTAGGTCAAGGTCACGTGGCGCCCCCTACCGGAATTTTTCGGAACTAGAATGGCACGCCACCTAGCGGATTTTTTCGGAACTAAAATATTCCCGCCAAAAATATAACCGCGCCCCCTGGCGGATAGTTGGTGAACTAATTATTTCCCGCCAAAACCAAAATAGCTCCCCTGGCGGATAGTTGGTGAACTGAAATATTTCCCGCCAAAACTAGATAGCGCCACCTAGCGACAAAACCCAAGTAGCGCCCCTGGCGGATAGTTGGTGAACTGAAATATTTCCCGCCAAAACTAGATAGCGCCACCTAGCGGATAGTTGGTGAACTGAAATATTTCCCGCCAAAACTAGATAGCGCCACCTAGCGGAATTTTTCGCGACTAAAATATTTCCCGCCAAAACTTAAAAAGCGCCCCTGTAGGATAGCTGGTGAACTAAAATATTTCCCGCCAAAACTAGATATCGCCACCTAGCGGAATTTTTCGGGACTAATTATGCAAGTGGTGCCATCTGATGGACAAGTTATGAACTATATGTTCGAGTACTGCAAATATTCGTGTCTCTTGCACGCTTGCGTGCAATAGAGCCCCCTGACGGGTACATCACGAACTACAAACATCATCCCCTAGTGGACAAGTGAGCGAACCACATATGAGTACTGCAAATATTCGTGTCTCTTGATTTTTCTCGTCCATAAACACCTGGTGGATATATAATCATCAACTGAAAGCACCCCTGTTAGATAAGTGGTGAACTAAGTAACTACTCAGCAGTCCGCGCTTGTGTACATTCTACTCAGCAGTCCGTGCTTTTGAATTTTCTACAATATGTGATCTTTCGGCACGCCCACGTGACCTTTATGTTCTGTTCCATAATCTTTTCGGCACGCCCACGTGATCTTTATGGTCTGTGGACTGGTTATAAAAGGTCTGCGTCTGCTTTTGTGGTCATTATAGCTTACATCTTGAAAATGGGTGTGAATTCATCTACTGACAACGTCCGAGATATTGCTACCGACAATGACCGAGATGTTGCGGGTAGCAACAAGCGAAGACACCCGGTGGCCGACCTTTGTGTCTATCAACCTGCCAAGCGTCTGTCTCCGTCACTGATCACATCCGACCACCGCAAGGAGACACGACACCTCATGAGGTTGTCTGTCGAGAAACTTCGCGAGATGCACAAGACTCGCAAGACCCACAACCCGGAGTCTTACCTGCGACGCTTCGTTCTCGTTAAGAACACACTGTCCAGGATAAAGCACGAACATCAGCATCAACATCAACTCGTGTGTTCATCATCATCATCATCACCATCATAAGAAAAATTTGACGAAATTCCAAGAAACGGTTCTTTTCAGAGCCAACCACATTCTCACAAAAGAGTATTAGCTATTCTCATAGGTTAGAAATTTCGTGCTCGTTCGGCACGCCCACGTGACCTTTCGGCACATTCACTATCTATATAAACGCGGAGCTCTACCAGTCGGATCATCATTCGTATCACAACGACACCACGGCTAACATCATCATGTTGAAGATATCATATTACTACCCTTGCGATACATCAGACTCGAGTGATATGGTTCGAACGGATGCTGCCGATGAGAAGGACCTACCGACTCCGAGACAAGTACCACCATCGCAGAGACCCTTCACCTGCCCAGACTGTGGGGGATCGTTCACACAGAAATATAATTCCAAGCAACACGTCACCAGCGGATGTTGTGCACGTCGGAAGAGGACGGCCAATGAAGCCAAGTTGTATACGTCAGTGGTGAGTCATACTTTGTATTGTTTTACTATGTACTTTCACCATCGTCGCCCCTGCGTATGTTTACCTCTGCTAAAATGGCATCCCTGTATATGTTTACTTCCGTTAAAATGGCGTCGTTATCACCGTACTCTAGCAACGGTGTACTATTCCCATTCATTCTTTAATATTTTTTTAAATATTATTGAAATATTCTTGCAGGATTACATTGAAGGCTCGCTACCATCAAAGCGTCAACGAATGGTCTCTGTGTCGACAGAGACGATTAACGACAACAGAACATCATCGATACCAACTTCCGTTCCTGACGACGTCACAACTACCCATGCTGTCAATGTCACAACTTCTACCCAGCCTGCCAACGTCACAACTTCTGCTCCTGACTTTACTGGTCCGAACTTTACCATTGATTTCCCTGTAATTGAAATGAAGAAGACGCTGGCACGACACATATCATGTAACATCTTTGAACTCTCAAGACGACAATGTCGTGGTTGCAAGATAGACCATCCTAGTCAATGTCATCACGATTGTATGTTATCTGATGACATTCTAATTTGCATGCACTTTGACGAGGCTGTGGAGACCATTAATTCAACCGCAGTGGTGAAAGACTGTTTGAGTGTTTTGTTAGACGCGGGTGTGAAGCTATCCGATGTGACAGTCGAACAGTTGTGTAATATCAATACTTGGTTGCAAGAATCTGTTTCGAAACAGTGGCGAAACACTATGAAACATATGGTTCTGGCAGTAATGGAGGGTGACCTGTAAAGAACTTTCTTTTGTGTTGTACACGATTAAACTTTGCAAGACTCTGTATCAATGTCTCTGGTTCTTTTAGTTATGGAGCGTGACATGTAAATACGTTTGTGTTGTTCACGAATAAACTGTGCAAACCTCATCTTGTGTCTTTTTCATAGTGTAATGCAAAGCGTATGTTGGGAACCTTACTAATAGTCTTACACTATATAGATACATACATATATATATATATATATATAATTGAATTCAGACCAACTAGTTGCACTAACGAAACACTATGCTTTGACCAACACGTGTCGCGAAAACGAAACACTATGCTTTGACCAACATGTGTCACGAATTGAACTTAGATCAACTAGGCACATCACACGAAACTATGACCGAGATATGTCACGAGACTACGGATGACACGAGACTATGGATGACACATCACACGAGAGTACCGACGAGACAAGAGACGAGACTATGACCGAGATATGTCACGAGACTACGGATGACACATCACACGAGAGTACCGACGAGACAAGAGACGAGACTATGACCGAGATACGTCACGAGACTACGGATGGCACGTCACACAAGAGTACCGACGAGAAAAGAGACGAGACTATGACCGAGATATGTCACGAGACTACGGATGACACATCACACGAGAGTACCGACGAGACACGAGTTGTACAAACGAAACACTATGCTTTGACCAACACGTGTCACGAATTGAACTTAGATCAACTATTTGTACAAACGAAACACTTTCCGTGTAGTTCAGTACAGATATGTTAACCACTCATGTCTGTGTAGTTCAGTACAGAGATGTTAATGTACTCAGACCAACTAGTGGTGCAAACGAAACACTATGCTTTGACCAACACACGACACAAATCGAACTCAGATCAACTAGTTGCGTAAACGAAACAGAAACTTAACCGATTACGCTGCACAAATTGAACTCAGACCAACTAGTGGTGCAAACGAAACACTATTCTTTGACCAACACATGTCACAAATTGAACTCAGACCAACTAGTGGTGCAAACGAAACACTATGCTTTGACCAACACGTGTCACGAATTGAACTTAGATCAACTAGACACATCACACGAGACTATGACCGAGATATGGCACGAGACTTCGGATGACACGTCACACGAGAGTACCGACCAAACTATTACACTACCCTGAAAGACATCATCACAACTTACGGATGACACATCACACGAGACTTCGGATGATACGACACACAAGAGTACCGACGAGACAAGAGACGAGACTATAACCGAGATATGTCACGAGACTATGGATGACACATCACACGAGACTACGGATGACACGTCAAACGAGACTATGGCCGAGATATGTCACGAGACTTCGGATGACACGTCACACGAGAGTACCGACGAGACAAGAGACGAAACTATGACCGAGATATGTCACGAGACTACGGATGATACATCACACGAGACTACGGATGACACGTCACACGAGACTATGGCCGAGATATGTCACGAGACTTCGGATGACACGTTACACGAGAGTACCGACGAGACAAGAGACGAAACTATGACCGAGATATGTCACGAGACTTCGGATCACACGAGACTACGGATGACACATCACACGAGAGTACCGACGAGACACGAGTTATACAAACGAAACACTATGCTTTGACCAACACGTGTCACGAATTGAACTTAGACCAACTATTAGATATCACACGAGAGTACGGACGAGACAAGAGACGAGACAATGGCCGAGATATGTTACGAGACTACGGATGACACATCACACGAGACTTCGGATGACACATCACACGAGAGTACCGACGAGACAAGAGACGTGACTATGTCCGAGATATGTCACGAGACTAAGGAGGTCACGTCACACGAGAGCACCGACGAGACAAGAGACGAGACTATGACCGAGATATGTCACGAGACTACGGATAACACATCACACGAGACTACGGATAACACATCACACGAGACTATGGCCGAGACAAGAGACGAGACTATGACCGATATATGTCACGAGACTACGGATGACACATCACACGAGACTACGGATGACACATCACACGAGAGTACCAACGAGACAAGGGTTATCGCGTGAGATTCCACCACCACCACCACAATTCCGCCACAATAGACAGGTTATCGCGTGAGATCCCACCACCACCACCACAATTCCGCCACAATAGACGGGTTATCGCGTGAGATCCCACCACCACCACCACAATTCCGCCACAATAGACGGGTTATTGCGTGAGATCCCACCACCACCACCACAATTCCGCCACAATAGACGGGTTATCGCGTGAGATCCCACCACCACCACCACAATTCCGCCACAATAGACGGGTTATCGCGTGAGATTTGCTTCAGAAGCAAAGCAAAGCAAAGCAAATAGACGGGTTATCGCGTGAGATTTGCTTCAGAAGCAAAGCAAAGCAAAGCAAATAGACGGGTTATTAAAGCAAAGCAAAGCAAATAGACGGGTTATCAAAGCAAAGCAAAGCAAATAGACGGGTTATCAAAACAAAGCAAAGCAAATAGACAGGTTATCGCCAAAGCAAAGCAAATAGACGTCATCATACACACAACACACATGACGAGACAAGAGACGAGACTATGGATGAGATACGCCACGAGACTACGGATGACACATCACACGAGACTACGGATGACACATCACACGAGACTACGGATGACACATCACACGAGAGTACTGACGAGACAAGAGACGAGACTATGTCCGAGATATGTCACGAGACTATGGCCGAGATATGTCACGAGACTATGACCGAGATATGTCACGAGACTATGGCCGAGACTACGGATGACACATCAAACGAGAGTACGGACGAGACAAGAGATATGCTACGAGACTACGGATGACACATCACACGAGACTACGGATGTCACATCACACGAGAGTACGGACGAGATAAGAGATACGCCACGAGACATTCAAAGAGGTGACCATCATCGTTTCCGACGCCACTCAACGGACACCAATGTAATTAGTCAGAGTATAGCCATCTATCGAACATGATAGTTCTCTATTCGTTGACACACATATTCGTTGGGAATAGCGGAAGCCTAGAGGCCGCCATGTCAGGTCGCCATGACATTCAAATAACGTCCGGTACTACGTTACTTCCGGCGTAGCGTCCCTAGTGGAGGCCGCCATGCCAGTCAAGTGACTTCCGGTACCACGTCACTTCCGGCGTAGAGACCCCTAGTGGATAATCGGAGTACCACGTCACACACGACCATAGCAAGCGAATTTGAAAACTGCTACGATCGAAAACGACTATGTCAATAACATGTAAGGACAACCACCTGACAGGACTTCATTCAATGAGGTGCCAAACATCACATACCTTCGTGTCAAGAGACGATCAACTGTTCGGATTCACGTCCAACGAAGCGACCATAGGACTCGTATGAGATATCGCTTCTTTTAATGGAAAACATATGTATATGAAGCAGCCATCTTTTCAACGTAACAATTCCGTATTTTCAAATAGTGCGAGCGACCAGATACGATACGACCTTCTCGAGAGTCGAATAAGGAAAGACCAGAATCGTCGGAAGCACGGTATATACACTAGTTTTCGGCGTGATCTCATTTGTATAATCAATCAGACCGAACGTACATCACGTGACTTCCCTTAACACAAAAACTGTGCACGTTCATGAGACAGGCGACATCTGATGGCCCCAACGGATAGCAATGTAACTACTCAGAATAACGCCAACTACCGACCATGATAGATCTCTATTCGTTGACACACTTCCGGGAATACCGGAAGCGTAGAGGCCGCCATGACAGTCAAGTAACTTCCGGTGCGACGTCACTTCCGACGTGTCGTCCCTAGTAGAGGCTGCCATGACAGTCAAGTAACTTCCGGTACGACGTCACTTCCGGTGTGGCGCCCTAGCGGATAATCGGAGTACTACGTCACATGGTGGCGCCATCTAGCGGTTAAAAAAATATAATTAGG
>JAHLWY010001934.1:0-14257 GCA_020002185.1 Paraescarpia echinospica
GAAGAAGCGAACATAGGTTGTATTACGGTGTCACAGATAATGGTTATTGGTGTATAGTTTGTTAGGACTTAGAATATGTAAGGTGGTGGGGTTGTTATTACTAATAGGATATTGGGTCCGGATATGTATATATCTACGGCAAACATTAGGTTACATATGTTTGTGTGTAAGTACTATGATGTCGGTAGAAAAACATATGATATGAAGGGTGAGTTTTACACACCAAGGAATAAGAATATTTTATTATTATAATTATAATTTATTGTAGTGTCGGGGCGGGGTGAAGTCTGACAAAGTGCACACAAAGGGCGGTATACGCCGAGTAACACCTCGTGTAACAACAGTGCGAAAGTAGACGGGATACGCGACAATGGTGAATTCACACCCAAAGAGGGAATTCCCAATGAACCGAGTGAGAACTACTTCACTCGACTACTCAGAGATAAATTATTATCAAGTTGACAGTGTTGACGGAATGTGCTATCGTTCATTGTAAACGTTATGTTCTCGCATCTCTACATTGCGAGTGCCACACAGACAGCCGTAGGGTGTTGAACTTTTGAGCCTATATGCCAAATATATTATAGAATCTTTTGATGAAATAGTATAGGATTGAAGAACTGGTCAATCCTTGTGTACCTATGAAATGTTATGATAGAGATGTATGTATGTAACACTTTGTATGATAAGAGGTTAGGGAGGTTTCCTTGAAGAATCGCTGTGTTTTGTCTTGTTGTTTGGAAGATGGGCCAATCAATTTGGAAAATTCTTTAATTGTGTATAACTACTTCCCTTCCGATATATCTCAGAACCCGGATATTTATTAGCAAGGCCGTTTCACCTGGCGGTTCTTGACAGTCTCATCTTACACCATTGTACATTACGCAACTTTTGTTGGTGCGATTCAATTTTCCAATGAATAGTCGGTTCAACAACTGTTGTACCATTCAAATCAACATGCAACTCGAGTTTTGTTGAGTTGCTGACCGTCATACATTGCACGACTGATCAGCTTTTAGTTGATCAAACAGATGAATGGCAACAAAAGTTTAGCAGTGTACACCCAGCATTAGTGGTAGACTCTGGCCAGATGTTTTTTGTTGATAGAAATGCTGTTACATTTATTTTCATTCCTTTATTATGATTTCCATAAGTGTGTATAACCAGGTACTCTTCTATATATAGTTGAGTGGGCTATAAAAACTCGAGTTGCATGTTGATTTGAATGGTACAACAGTTGTTGAACCGATTAATCATTGGAAAATTGAATCGCACCAACAAAAGTTGCGTAATGTACAATGGTGTAAGATGAGACTGTCAAGAACCGCCAGGTGAAACGGCCTTGCTAATAAATATCCGGGTTCTGAGATATATCGGAAGGGAAGTAGTTATACACAATTAAAGAATTTTCCAAATTGATTGGCCCATCTTCCAAACAACAAAACAAAACACAGCGATTCTTCAAGGAAACCTCCCTAACCTCTTATCATACAAAGTGTTACATACATACATCTCTATCATAACATTTCATAGGTACACAAGGATTGACCAGTTCTTCAATCCTATACTATTTCATCAAAAGATTCTATAACATATTTGCCATATAGGCTCAAAAGTTCAACACCCTACGGCTGTCTGTGTGGCACTCGCAATGTAGAGATGCGAGAACATAATGTTTATAATGAACGATACCACATTCCGTCAACACCGTCAACTTGATAATAATTTATCTCTGAGTAGTCGAGTGAAGTAGTTCTCACTCGGTTCATTGGGAATTCCCTCTTCGGGTGTGAATTCACCATTGTCGCGTAACCCGTCTACTTTCGCACTGTTGTTACACGAGGTGTTACTCGGCGTATACCGCCCTTTGTGTGCACTTTGTCAGACTTCACCCCGCCCCGACACTACAATAAATTATAATTATAATAATAAAATATTCTTATTCCTTGGTGTGTAAACCTCACCCTTCATATCATATGTTTTTTTACCGACATCATAGTACTTACACACAAACATATGTAACCTAATGTTTGCCGTAGATATATACATATCCGGACCCAATATCCCATTAGTAATAACAACCCCACCACATACATATTCTAAGTCCTAACAAACTATACACCAATAACCATTATCTGTGACACCGTAATACAACCTATGTTCGCTTCTTCTTACTATCTAACATTCACATAACAGAGCGATGATTCACCACCTCGCCTAAATCTCAAGATACCAATATCATTGCGCTGACCATATTCCTTTATTATTGACCACACCCTTTGACACTATTATAACAATGTAAAAACCACATGTTTAAGCCAATACCTCTAATCTAACATTCACACTGATTCACTCATAATATATTCCACATACCTCCGGTATTTCTTCTACTCTACATATGCATGGAGAAATACAACGTCAAAGCCACCACTGGGTATAGACTACATGTTTGCCAACCGCACCGTAATGGTTTCTCTCCACAGAAGAGACCAGATTACATTTCTTTGCTCTGTCTGGTTCTGGATTCGTCTGTTCTATTCTACTTTCAAATCTCAGTACCTCCACCCTATACATAGCATCAGTCATGTGACCCCTGCTGATGCTGACGCCATTGTAACAATTTCAACCCTATCCAATAGGTGATAATCAACAAGTATAAAATCTTCATTATAACGACATCCCTATACACCTTAATATTATCCCATTTAAACTTACATCCGTATCATCATATCTATTCATATGGAAGGCCAATCATGTTATAAATATTACACGTTGTATTCGACAATCCTCCCTGTCTACCCTAACTATAATGATATTTGCCCGGTTCTTTAAAATCTGACCTTAGGTCACCAATCCAGTTCCTTCACAGTATTGCATAACCACTGGATAGCCATCAATGGCCTGCAGGACAACCCTAACACCAGTCAGCCAACCATAGCTTTACATTGTAACCCTAAATGCAGTCTTTCACAGATGCTACCAACCTATGTTAAGTCCTTAAAATCACAATCTTAACAAAGACGTCATGGTTTCTTATTGATCAAATAGACGACACCCAATAAAACTTTAGCAGTGTATGCCCGGCATTAGGTTTACAAAAGTTACTCTTTTTTTATAAATATGCCGCTAACGTGAGAGCCACCCACTGATAAATTTAATGTGAAGTATTTGGATGTGGAATGTTGTTAATTACAATTGAAATATAATAAAACCAAACCTATATCTTAATTATAAATTCAGACCCTCGTCATTTGCTATTCTTTTGTTTTAACTTTAAAGCCCACTTGCATATTACTAATTAGTATTCTGACCGAATGATTTCAGGGATTGGTCAAGAAGACCACCAGTCGAAGGTGAAGTTCTTTTTGGACTCTACCCGATTCTGCTGGCTCTTCAACAGGGGAGGTGCGAATGTCATCAGCTGTTTATGAAGGACAGTCTAAGGGATTTGGATCAGCTCTTAGTGGTTGAACTGTTGTCCCTGGCAACAGAACGGGGTATTCCCATGTGGAGTTGTGATGTCGGAATGTTGAATTACCTCTCACGGTCACGTCTGCATCAGGTAAGAAATGAATGATTCTAAGTACTGTGCTTGCACACAGTATGTCTGTATATGTGCATGATAATGTGTGTGTGTAAATTTTTTGTGTAAGTTGTGGTTAGCTGGTTGCATGGGGAACCCCCTTAATCTCTGTCAAGATCGCCATCACCCAAAATTCCATAATAAGGAAAAGTGCATCCAAAAAAGTCTTATCACTCAAAATACCATCAGTCAAAACCCACGGCAGTTAAAACCCCATGAATCCAAAGTTCAAAACCATTTTGATCAGTCAAAATCCCATCACTCATTATCCCGTTAGTCAAAATCTTATCAATCAAAATGAACATCCGTGAAAACCCACATCAGTGTAAAACACAATTCAAAACGCTGTCAGTCAAAACTTCACCAGTTTAATAAGATTTAACAAGATTGCCACCCAGAGAATTAACTCTAGATGGCAGGTGGAAAAGGAAGTCACTTCAATAGTATTAGTAGTATCACTAGTATGACACAATATAACATGGCAAACAGTGTCAACACATTCAACATGAATTACGTTTAATGAAATAAAATAATATTTGCCTCCAAATGTGTTGTGAAGTTTGATGTCTTTGAAGATCCTGATATCACTGTAGCACAATGCTTGCATTTTCCTTTATAATTCCCCTCCGTATTGGCAGGTACTACACGTACAGACGGTTCAGCCAGACTCAGAGAAGTCTTCAACTGAATGACCCCAGCTCCTGCCACTGACCAGATTTTACAAACAGTCCAGTCAGTTATGCTGTATGAACTGTACATGGATTCGTTGGCAGACTGGCAGTCTTCATTGTCTTTGTTAGGCTGTTGGAGCAGGTCTAACACAAAAGAAGCCGGTATTACTCCAAAGTGTAGATTCCTTTGAAGTCCAAGTATGGGTAAATGGGGTAATCTGGAAATTCATTTGAAATGTTCATTTGTAATATAAAAGTAATATGTAAATTACTATTACATTGCTTTCTATTATTATTACTATTACATTGATTTTTTGCTCAACCTATTTCTATTACTTCACTATTTGTAATCGTTACTATTACATATTACTATTACCCCAGGCCTGCTCTGAAACCTTCATAGCAGCACTAATGGTTAACCCTAAGGCCTTTTCTTTTACTGTAGTACTTAGTACATAACCCCCCCATTGTATATTGTACATCTTTGTTCCCATGTCCTGTGTGGAGGCACTTACATTTCCCAAATTTGAACATTTGCCACTTTTCAGACCATTTGATCAACCTGTCAAGATCATCTTGTAAATGCTGTCTATCTCCATCACGTTTAAACACTTTTGTATCACGCTTACTACAGATCCGTAGTCCTTTACTCAGTTCACCTGCAGTGCATTGAGCGAACTGATGTGCTTATCAGCAAGACATGTGGTTCTGCAACTGTCAACGATGCAAGGCATCGACTCTTCTCCAATGACAGTCATCAACGACCCAGGCTGCCCTCTTCGAACATATCAAGAGGTACATATTGCAAGCCTCTTTCATCTGGAAGCAGTCAACCGCTAGCCACCAGGCAATCGCTGTGTTTGGTCAATAGGGATGGTAACAGGATGAGCACAGCAAGCAATGGCTTCCTTTCTGGACCACTCTCGCCGACGCAAGTATGGCTTGTGCCCTCCTCCTACACGGTGGCTGCACGAAACGTGCAAGGGCAATTGAAAGAACTGCAGGGCACGCCTTCATTGCACGGCATTGTGCAATAGCGAGGGTGGCTGCCTAAACAATGATGGCAAAGATGCTAACCATTGAACCTCTACTAATGGATAGATGGATGGTCGGATGATGGATGACACTGTTTAGGTACATTCATTGTAAGTTTCGTTTTGACCCATTGATGGAATGATTCTGAACTATTTAAAAATTATATGTTCACAATAAGGGTTGATAAAATATCAGTGAATTTGTGGATCTAATTGACATAGCATTGGATTATTCCATGTCAAATCAATCACTATTAGGCCATTTTTGCATCACCCCATTCCAATTTTGATTAAATTTAGCAAAGTTGTTGGCTCACATGAGAATATCTAAATAATGTTTCTTTTAATCTAGGTCAAGTATTATTGATGATATAAGTCACTGAACTTTTACCTCATTCGCATACTGAATGTCACAATGCCCATAACTCTGCTGCTAATAAAGCTAGAAAAGCAAGCAATACATAATTGGAAAGCCAATAAACAAGCGCACATAGGTATAATGTAAATAAAAATTATATATATTTTTTCATAATTTGAATTTTGACCTCAGATACCCAAAAACCTGTCCTCCGATTTGTTTGATTTTTTTATACAGTATCCTATACTATTTCCGAAATATCCCTGAAAATGTTAGAGTGGGCAAATAATAATGTTCAGAGATACATTAAATTGAGTACACCAGGGGATGACAAATTGTACCAGGATGGCACAGGATAACTCACTTAAAACATACAGTACTACCTCTGCTGTGTAAATCCATATATATATGCTTACTAATTATATAATTGTTATTCAATACACCAGGAATTATTGTTATGCAATAAGCCACCAGAGGGACTAGATCATGCACATGTACATGTCTACTATGTCTGTAATTTTATGTGATTGGTGGCATATAGAGCATCATTCAAACATTACAAATGAAATAACTATTTAGTCAGCCTGTAACCATCAAGTCTACTAGTGACTAGTGACGGTGTACTGATCCACTAAAATAGCACCCAGACAAAATAAAGAAAAAACACTTGTGAAATGTTTCTGCAGAACTGGTTTCAAGAAACTAACATTGGGTTTGACCACACAACATAAGCTGTGCAGACAATGTTGCGAAAAGCTGGAATCACTTCTTGAAGTAACTTCGTCATCACCTGCTTCTTCATTCGCACCAATGTCTGGCCAAGAATATGATCAAGGCCAAATATCTGATCAAGAAAGAACAGTTTTTGAAAAGCAAGAACTGTCAGTACTCAATGAATCATTGGATATTTTTGGTGAATCCCCACTCTCAAAACGAAAGTTAGGCCAGGAATCCTATGCTGCAAAAAAGGTGCACAAAATTAACAGCAGTGGTGAAGAAGGTAAAATTAGTTGCACCTGAGAAATGCTTTGAACATGAGAAAACAGCTACTTCCAGTAAGAAAGACTTTGGTGAAATGATGGCACAGTTAAAGGACAAATTCCGGAAAACAGACAAGAGAAGCGAAAAGATCAAATTATTGACCGTGATCCCAAAGAGTTGGAGCATCCGGAAAACAGCAACACTCTTCAACACATCATACCTCATTGCAAACAGAGCAAAACATTTAGTGAAAGAGAAAGGCATCCAGTTTGTGGAAGCATTCTATTCTATTCTATGAGAGAAAAGACGTTCTCTCCATCTTTGTTCTTGGTGAAAGAGTCCATAAGCAAAAGCAACTAGTTCTTTGTAACTTTGCATTTGCACAATTCATCAGAATGGAAAATTAATGCAAAACTCAGCAAACTTTCCAAAAATGATCACATCCCACTGGTTCACTACAACCATTGTCTTTCACAACTACGATGTAATCCACCAATTCACGCATGCTTTCTGCAAAAATGTGTGTGGTGACTCAAGTGATTTGAATGAATGACTACGAATTACATTTGACAGCCAGGTAATCAAGGAAATTGAATTTTTAAAATGGATAACTACTGATTGATCAACACTACCAACCATGAAACTCAGTGCAGATGATTTGATCCATGAATTCAACACCCAACTTGAAATCTTGCTGTGGCACGATTTCATGTCTAAGAGACACTCGTGAATCACTTCAGCCAGGCCATTTTCTACTACTCTTTTCGTCCTGCAAGATGAGGCACAATTGTTCTCTTGGAATAATGCACAGGCAATATTGCACCCATTTGTTTGCTACTATTGTGAAGCTGGTAATGACTGTGTGTCACATGTTAGTTATGTTGTCATTTCTGACTTTAACATACATGATACCATTATTGTGCACCTGTTCCAAAAAAACCTCATCAGCAGCTCTTTGAATTTGCATCAGCCCATTTTCCTGCAATCAAATTCTACTTTTCGACCACAGAAGAGTACTACGAAAAAACAACTCTTCTTGCAAGCTGTATGCAGAGCGAAAACAATAGCAGGAACACAGAAGCTACACTTCGTCAAGCAATTATCACTTAATGATTTGGAAGTAGCAATATATTTCACATGTTCCATAAGAAGAAAAGAGATTGTGACAGATGGTCTCAGTCTCGTGGATATCAAAGAGTATCTGATGGCCATCTATGATGGAAACTGGTGGGTGGCATATGTAATGGATGTTATTCCAGCTAATAAAGAGGCTGAACTGAACTTCCTTCACCCATATGGACCATCACCATCATATTGCTACCCACGACACAGTGACACTCTTCATGTTCATGTGGGTGATATACCAACGTATATTCACCCGACAACCGACACTGGTTGGATCTACAAACTATCCAGAGGACATTAACAAAGTATATGAGGCCCTGCAAAGAATTTGAATACATGTTAAGAGAGAGACTACAGCATGTGAGTATATACTCATTTCATTAGAAGGAACCCTTTAGGAGCTTGTTAAATGATCTGAAAAAGGTGGACTAATGAAATTCAATATTGCATCCACTGATCTATAGATCAAAGGTAAGTCACCCAGGTGTACTCAATTTAATGTATCTCTGAACATTAATATTTTCAGGAACTCTTCTGCAATAGTATAGGATACTGTACAAAATCTGAGGATACATTTTTCGGGTATCTGACATCAAAGGTCAAATTATGAAAACTATGTTATTTTTATTTACATGACATTTTTTATTTTACAATACCTATGTGTGCCTGTTTATTGTCTTTCCAATGATGTATTACTCGGTTTCTACCTTTATTAACGGCAGAGTTATGGGCATCAATGTAATGGTAGGTATATGAATTGGGTCAAAGTTCAGTGACCAAGATCTTCAATATAACTTGACCTACCGGTAGATTTTTTTTTACTTTGATATTCTCGTGTGAGCCAACAACTGTGCTAAATTTCATCAACATTGGAGTCGGTCAATGTTTTGAATGATTGATTTATATGGAATGACCCATTGGAAAGAAGCAAACATTATACCATTATTTAAAAAAGGTTCGAGAAACAAGTCAGAGAACTACAGACCAGTGAGTTTAACATTGGTGATTTGCAAAGTATTAGAAAGACTAATTAAAGATCACATGGTGGATTTCTTGTTAAACATAACTTCATAAACCCATTTCAACATGAGTTTCTAAAAATGAGGTCATGCATAACAAATACGTTATGTTTTTTGAAGATATCACTAAGTGGGTAGGCAAGGGATCTCCAGCAGATATCATCTACTTAGATTTTCAGAAAGCTTTCGACAAATCAAAGATAACTGCTTAAACTAAAGGGACATGGCATAGGAAATGGTATAATTAACTGGACAGAAAAATGGCTGATTGACAGAAGACAATGGGAACAGATAGGTTGATGCGGAGGTTTCAAACTAGAAATCAGTTTTGAGTGGTGTACGTTAGGGATCAGTACTGGTACCTATATTATTCTTAAAATATATATCAACGATTTGGACGATCATATAACAAATAAGGTGTTGAAATTTGCGGATGATACAAAAGGGTTTAGAAGGATTAAACGTGATGGATATAGACAGCATTTACAAGATGATCTTGACAGGTTGATCAAATGGTCTGAAAAGTGGCAAATCTTCAAGTTTGGGAAATGTAAATGCTTCCACACAGGACATGGGAACGAAGATGTACAATATACAATGGGGGTTCTGTACTAAGTACTACAATAAAAGAAAAGGACTCAGGGTTAACCATCAGTGCTGATATGCAGGTTTCAGAGCAGGCCTGGGGTAATAGTAATATGTAATAGTAATAGTAACGATTACAAATAGTGAAGTAATAGTAATAGAAATAGTAATAGGTTGACCAAAAAAACCAATGTAATAGTAATAGCAACAGTAATAGGAAGCAATGTAATAGTAATTGACATATTATTTTTATATTACAAATGAACATTTCAACTGATTTTCCAGATTACCCCATTTACCCATACTTGGGACTTCAAAGGAATCTACACTTTGGAGTAATACTGGCTTCTTTTGTGTTAGACCTGCTCCTACAGCCTAACAAAGACAATGGAGACTGCCAGTCTGCCAATGAAGCCATGTACAGTTTACACAGATTAACTGACTGGACTGTTTGTAAAATCTGGTTAGTGGTAGCACTGGTAGGAGTTGGGGTCATTCAGATGAAGTCTTCTCTCAGTCAAGCTGAACCTTCTGTAAGTGTAGGTGCTGTGTCTATTCATGCGTGTCCACTATGGCTAAAGTGTCCATTTGAGCCATTTTGAATTACCTGCCAATATGGAGGGGGATTATAAAGGAAAATGCAAGCATTGTGCTACAGTGATATCAGGATCTTCAAAGACGTCATCAAACTTCACAACACATTTGAAGATAAATATTATTTTATTTCATTAAAAGTAATTCATGTTGAATGTGTTGACACTGTTTGCCATGTTATATTGTGTCATACTAGTGATACTACTATTGAAGTAATTTGGTGATAACCCCCAGTAATTAAAATGTTCATCACAGAACTATATGTTTAGATCATCTTGGTTTTACCCTAAAGTTTTACGACCGTTTACATAGCAAGAGACACTGGTACAGTGTGACTGTTGCATTCACTAAAGGGATTAAACTTGGCTTTCATTGCTTTGAAGCCAGTTCTGCCAAGTGCCAAGTTGTCTATGTCTATATAATAATTGGCAAAAACCATAAGGTCATTACACCAATATAGGGGGCAGGGGGCATATGCCATAGCACTACAGGGAATTTTTAGAGTCGTCTACCCAGTCTAGATTTAAAAGTATCCATCGTGGCTGCAGACACAACTGTTGTTGTTAGTCCGTTCCAGTTCTTTACTGTTCTATTAAAAAAGCTGTTAGCATAAACCTGACTCCTTGCCGGCACCTGAATAAATCGTTCACTGTGGCCACGAGTGTTGTTGATTGAGTGAACAAGGTGGCTCGGCAAAGGAAGAGCTATTTCTCTGTGTAGAGATTTATAGAACATTGTTAGGCGGCTGACCTCTCTGCAGCGTTCTAGGGACTCCCACTTGAGTGTTTTCATCATTAATGTTACGCTGCTTTCCCAACTGTTGTTACCCATTACAAATCTCGCTGCTCATCGCTGTATTTTCTCAAGTTCGCTAATATTTTGTTTGGTGTATGGATCCCAAGCAGCGCTCGCATATTTGAGGCACTAGTCCTCCAGTTTCTGCAATTATTTAACATAGTCATAAATAAAAGATATGACACAAATATATTTTATATAATGTTTGCGAAAAAAATATCATAATTGTAAAAAGTTACAGTAAAAATATGGAAAATGTACATGATGTAGAGTAGGCAATTGAAACTTTTACCACTGCATAATACACATTATATAATGCTATACAGTGTCCAAATATTAACATTGCCTCGCAATTCCTATTATATCATACATATTAACTATTTTTTGACTTAATTCCAATAATAACAAATCACATTCCAAAGGTTTACAACTCATGAACTAATGGCACCATTTAAACAACACTTGGTAGAACTGTTCTCTGCAGTGTAGATCAAACAGTTGCAATTGAAACATACATGCTGATTATGGTGAATGTATCATAAAATGATCAAATCACAATTTAGTAAAACAGTCACAAGATGGTAACCATGCATCAGTTATGAGCAAAATACACATATATAAATTACATTTATTCTAGCTATGCTACTCATTGTTCATAAAAAGTATTAATATAATGTATGTGGAACAGAGTAGCACAACAGTAAGAGCTCCGGACTCTCGACTGAGAGGAAGCAGGTTCGAATCCTGTGCGGCGGTGTTGAACTTTGGGCAAGTTCGTTTACTCTACATTGCTTCAGTTCACTCAACTGTATGACTGAGTACCTGGCTATAGACAGTGGTGGATATTTGTGTACGGATAGTCTTGACGCATTAATCGCAGTGTGGCTGAACACTTCCAAGAGAAGTCGAGATGGTGTTCGATTGAACAGGTCTGCCAGGGAGTAAAGTGTAAAGCGCATTGAGCAGTCCTAAGGACTGGATACTGCGCTATATAAGAACTTACCTTTTTTAACATATAATTATCTTATTTGTTAAACTATATGGATACCAAGACACCACATTATGATATTTATAAAATATAACACAACACAATAATTAAATACTGAGTATAAAATATTGTTCTATGATCTATCAGTTTTATACAACAAAGTAACTCTCAATATACTATGAAGATTCCTTCACATAAAACAATTTGGCATGCTTGCATACCTAAACTTATTTAGTGCAGGAAACATCAAAGAATATTGAGAGCAGGCATGGGAAACTAACTTTGAACATTAATTAAAATACATCAACTCAAATATTTTCCAGTTAAATTAATTAATAATATACATTTATCAGGTCAATTAAATTAAATTAACCTCCCAATTTTTTCAATTAAATTAAATTAACAAATAACTTTCATTTAATTAACATTAAATTTAAACTAACTTCAGTTACACTAGAAATCAACTTGAACTCACTTGACGATTAATTTTAATAAAAGACAAAAATCACACAATATCTGCTAAAGAGGCTAACTGAAACTAATGTCTGTAACAGGCCAAGCAAGCTAATAAAGCACAATTACATTATACAAATTTATCTAAAACTTGA
The DNA here is from genome assembly GCA_020002185.1 of Paraescarpia echinospica. Classification (NCBI taxonomy): domain Eukaryota; kingdom Metazoa; phylum Annelida; class Polychaeta; order Sabellida; family Siboglinidae; genus Paraescarpia; species Paraescarpia echinospica. The sequence continues at coordinate 12,342 of JAHLWY010001934.1, forward strand.
AAGTACAATTTGAGAATTTAAGTTAAATACTGTATAGCTGGATTGTGTTCACTTTCAAATTTTTAACCCAGCCCTGAAGTACCTGATCACCCACTGGACATTCACAGTTCACCCAGCTCAGTCACTGACTGTCCCTGGCTGGAGATTTGAGATTGTGCAAACAATAGCCTGAACCTAACTAATTGCATTCATTTCAGCTGGGTCACTGGCTGCTACTAGTGTGCATGCAGAATTTACATCCAATGACAGCAGGCCTGTGAAAATCACCTGAGGCATAACATTTACTTAGAATCAAGCTTGCATATTATGCATGTGGGTAGTTTTCATCTTAGACAGCTTGAACCTGGAGCACCAAACTTTTGGGAATTGATATATGACCCCCACAATAGGACGTCATACCCATTCTTTTTAAGATACTCCATATATTTATATATGGGAGAGATCACCAGTACATATCATCTACATAGATTTTCAGAAAGCTTTCGACAAAGTGCCACATCAAAGATTACTACTTAAACTATAGGTCCATGGCATAGGAAATGGTATAATTAACTGGATAGAAAATTGGCTGACTGACAGAAGACAATGGATAGTAGTTGATGGGGAGGATTCAAACTGGAAATCAGTTTTGAGTGGGGTACCACATGGATCAGTACTGGGACCTATATTATTAAGAAAGTTCAAATTTTCACAAAGGACTGTAAGTGAATAGAACAGATTAGCTGCTGATTGTGTGGGTGTTAGCTGCATGGATATGTGTAAATAAAATTGACACACCTCAGAAGGGCGGGATGCAAAAGGGTTGGATAAAAAGGGTTGGGCTCTCAATAAGCCAAAAGGCTTCCTTGTCCACCTGCCATCTAGAGTTAATTCTCTGGGTGGCAATCTTATTAAATATATGTATTACAGTATATATATTTAACAAGATTGCCACCCAGATAATTAACTCTAGATGGCAGGTGGACAAGGAAGGTATTGGGTAAATCAGTTGCTTAGATCTTTTTTCAATGGACTATATCTGATGCTTCAACTGTTGCATCATTGAAAGTCATTTTAATTAAACATAAACATAATCATACTCGCAGATGCAATGTATCGGTCAATAAGCCCATGCCAGGGGTAATTGTGCACAAAGGTTTGTGAATTTACCTGGCGGATTTGAACCACTAACAGATGCCGAGACATTATCATCTACTCTTAATTTAAGATAAACAGTGTTAAAAAGAAAACCAATGTTTCAAGTTTCAACTAAAAAAATACAAACAGACAACTTAATAAGGGTCACTTACAAAATTTGCTGCAAAATAGTATTGTTCACTTGTTACAATTAATCAGTAAAGCTTACTACATAAATGATGGATGAAATGACCAACACAAGTTACCTGATGCTGCCACTGCCATAGCCTAGGGGTCTACATTCTAGTGATAAGGGCCAGAGCAGACTATGTAGAGAATGTCACAATTCACTTGAAACAATTTAACACTACAAAGTCTACCAAGTCAGTATGATAAAATTAATTAGTAAATTCCTTACTGTAATATAACAGTATTCCCACACACTGTGAATAGGCTTGTGTGTTACTGTGTCTACTTCAAAAAAAGGAAATATCACTTTATTCATACACAAATAAAGTATGTAACAATAACAATGTAAATACCTGTGCTAAATGCAATAATGATAGCGAGTGATTGTCGATGATTTATTAATCTATTTTATTCATTAATTGCACTATATATGTATGGTCAAATACATTGGTATTTAGGTTGGTATACATTTTTAGTGGTAGGCCCCTAGGCCTATACATTTGTAGGTAAATCGATTGCTTAACAGCCTTAATAATTTCAGCTGAAAGAATATTCACAAAATAGAATTCACAATTAACCGATTTCAAGTAGCACTTATCGTGGGGGCCAGT
>JAHLWY010001935.1:0-14256 GCA_020002185.1 Paraescarpia echinospica
TACAACTTTAGTAACTAAAGGATGACTAGTAGAAGCTAAGTCCACTCCACATTCTGTAACAATTTAATTTCATAATTCATACTCTTGAAGAACACATTTTTATATCGTTTGATGACATTTCTGATAATAAATATTTTTTGTCCCGATGATGATTTAAAAAATCTCAGAAGATCCTTATTCGAGGGATGTACTTGTTTAAATCAACTTGGTAGGTGCGATGACGACACTGAATATTGTAGAACATTCTTCGCCGTGTGTAATACAACGATTCCCAGTTACAGCTGAACTCTTTCAATTTACAGGTGACATCAAATACAATATACTTGAATTATAACACGTTCAGCCAACTTTTCATCCGAATATATTTTCCGATTTTTAAGTTTGAGTGTTGCCATCTCATTGTACGTGTTTTTATTATAATAAATATATAGCTTTTGTTTTATTCGCATTATCATATATATATATATATATATATATATATATCACACACACACACACACAAACACAAATATATATATATATATATATGATATATATATATATTTATCACACACATATACACAAACGCACCCAGACACACACGCGCACGCCCACACACAAACACAACATCAACACACACAAGCGTACGCACGCACGCATACATACGTACACACACACACACACACACACACACACACACACACACACACACACACACACACACACACACACACACACACACACACACACACACCATTCACACACACACACACACACACACACACACACACACACACACACACACACACACACACACACACACACACACACACACACACACACACACACACCGTTCACACATATTGCGTTCTTTTTTAATGCTCCGCACATTTCACAGTGAAACACATATATTATATTCAGGCATGGAAAATGCCTGATTACCCATACCTAATGCACACCCTTCACACACATGCACGTGCTTTTTGTGTTGCTGTGTGAGAGAATGTGTGAGGGATGTGCAAAAGGTATTGGTCTAATATTTTTAAGTTGGCAGAGATGTATAATTTTTTCTTTGTTTTATGTAGTTTGCAGCACATTCTAAACACACATCTAACAAACACATATCACGCAAACAACGCGTCAGTACACCCGAAAGATGAGACGCTTATAGTCCAATAGAAATCAGCAAATTTTTTTACCAAATCCGTACATTTTTTCTTAAAAAGCCAATTTTTGTTTTAGGATGACCAGTAGTGTTTCCTGATCTTCCAGAAAAACCCAGCCCAAATCAACCCTGGGGAACCTCGATTTTTCCATGAACAATATACGTACGCTTTCAGTCGCTTTTTGCAACAATTTCTTTTTATTGGCTTTCCATATATAAATGCAAATGAGTTTTGGCGCACCGACTTCCACTGGCCAGCAAGTTCATGGTTAGAATACTTGTGTTGATTTGTATTTTATGTATCCAGTAATTCGGTAATATAAGAAATCAAGTGTTTGCCACAAGATCTTACAATTGTGTATCGAAAGCCAATGTTTAAAAATCCAAACACAAGCGATAATATCACATATATATTAATTTAACCAAAATCCGTAGTACTTAATAGAACAAATCGTTTTCATAAACCCCCAAAAGACATTTTACGCAGTGGATCTATATTCTAAATAAATAACAGCTATTGTATTAATTACTTGCTTACAGATTGTTAGAACAGTTATAATAAATGTATGTACTGATTGTTCTGGGTTAGTATGCATTTATATGCTTGAGCGATTTGAAAATGTATGGTATGGAAAGCCAAACATGACATTGTTCATAATTGTGTAGCTAAGGCGTAACGGTAGATATTGGTTGATTTATTAGTGAAAAATTCATAGTTAGTAAGATAGCATGTTATATCCGAAATCTCTGTTTGAGTAATTATATAGAGTAAAGTTAGCAACTGTTGTTGAACATATTACCCATAATAATAGTACACATAGTTATATTATGACGATCGCCTAGAAAATAGTCATACATCTTTTTCAGGAACGGGTCACTGATATGGAGCAATGTGTCATTTGTTAAGAAAGTGGTGGTGGTGGTTTAATGGTTAAACTTAGAAAGAAAAGGATATATTCATTGGTGGCGGTGGCAAAACTACGAGTTGATGGGTTGGCTGAATAATTCAAAAATGCAGGTGATCATTATGTCCATAAAAATTTGGAAAGACTTACACTGCCTAAAATATGTGACTAAATCATCTCAGGCAACAAACCATCTGAATGTATGCCAACTCGTACGAACTCGAGAGGTTACGATTATCAAATTCATTGTCGCATCAAACAGGACAACATTTATCTGGCCAAATTCCTGACCTTTCTGCGAAATCACAAACCATTTTCCACCGACAATGACGAGCACCTGCAAAATCTTACTACTGGGGTCATCGCTGATGAGAGAGTCAATGTAGACCAAGCTGTGGATATTGGAATAAAAATCCACCAGAAAATCACAGATCAGAAGTACGGAGACATCGTTCTCGGAAAGTCAGGTACCTTTCATGAAGTGTATTAATCTTATGTGATGTATTTCTCCACTTGGCAGCACACGATAGGGCCTGGTTCGTAGTGTTCGACAGCTATGAAGTGCTCACCTCCAAGGAACCCGAACAGAAGCGACGTAAATTGGGCAAGATCCTTTCCACTGATGTGTTGGTTGGACGTAGCACACCAGTGCCTTCAGACAAAAGTAGTTTTCTTTCAAACAAGCACAACAAACAGCAACTCATTAATCTCCTCTCTACTTACCTGCTGAAAGAAGTTATCGAGGTGCGTCACGCGGGCGAGGGAGAATATGCGGATACCACAATTGCGAAGTGTACCCTAGAAGTTGCAGAATCCCACGAGAACGTATGTATCCGTTGATGATACAGATCTGCTTGTAATCCTGCTTTACCATGCGCCTGATAAGTCCACTATTTACATGCAAGCCAAACAAAGACTAATCGGTATCCGCACTGGTCAACATGCTCTCGGAAAGAAGATGTGTAAGTGCTTGCCATTTGCACACGCTATGTCTGGCTGTGACACAACGTCAGCTATCTATGGTATTGGCAATGTCAAGCACATGACAGTTTCAGGATCTTCAACAGAGCTGAGAACATACGTTGCCATATTCGGCAGTAACACTGCATCGAGCGCCGACATTGTAACAGCTGGGGAGCGGTTTATGGTTTCGCTTTACACCAAAAGCAACTGAAATGTAAGTCTCGACGACCTACGATACATGCACATAATTTCATCAAAGTATGTCGCCATTGAAAGAATGCCGCCGACAAGTCGAGCATGCTAATTCCATTCACTCAGAGTGCACCTACAGGTTTTTACCTGGGTTAATCTGAAGATGATATTGGACAGAAAGAAACAATATGGCTTCCACTGTGACGCACACTCAGTAGTGCCCGTCAGCACAGACAAAAAACCAGCACCCGAACATCTTCTACAAGAGATCCCTTGCTCTTGCAAGCACCAAAATAAATTGTGTGTGGCTTGCAACTGCTCAAAGATGCATCTTGCCTATAGAGTCCACTGCAAATATCAAGACAGTGCGCACACGACCCAACTCCTGTACAGCTACCCGACAGTGACGACGATGATGTTTAAAAATTATATATTAGAAGATTACAGGTAGAACATTTATTATCTCTCCTAGTCATATTCAAGTTTGAATGCTATACCATTCACTGTTTGGCGTATAAGTGACATTCTTGTGATCTTAGTTAAGATGTTAATTGAATCACAGAACAACGTTGGGGCGAAGTGCTATATAAGAAATATATTATTAATTAATTAATTAATTGATTAATTACTTACTTGATTAATTAAACTCCATCATTAATGTGTGGCTTAATAGACCAGTATACATATAATTACAAACGTATTAACCAATAAATGAAACAGTTAAACATATGATTAACAAACGCAAACAAAAAGTGTTACTTCGAAATTGGACCGAAACACCCACAAACAAACACAAAAGGATTGAGGTAAAAACAAAGTTCCCCAGGGTTGATTTTGGTTGGGTTTTTTTTGGAAGTTCAGGAAGCTCTACTGGTCACATTAAAACAAAAATTGGCTTTTTAACCGAAATGTCCGGGTCATCGTCAATTTCTACTGGACTATTAATAGGGAATACATGTCTTATCTGAAAGTGACGCATTCATGGCTATTAAATATCCACTGATATGTAAGCGAAGGAAAGACCAGTGGATTTCGCTCCCATTGCAAGTACCACATATGTATTAAAGCAATATTTTATGACCTCACGTTGCCACGTAACCGGTCACGCTGGTTCGAACAGAGAATGTCGCTTGCTGGAGGGCAATAGAGAAGTGCGTGTAAAACTGCTTTTCACTTCGCCATGTAAACATTATAGTGATATTCTCACAGGCAACTTTGATCAATTAAAACATACATACATGCATACATACATGTATACATGCACAATGCACACATGCACACATGCACGCATGCACGCACGCACGCACGCACGCACGCACGCACACACGCACACACGCACACACGCACACACGCACACACGCACACACGCACACACGCACACACGCACACACGCACACACGCACACACGCACACACGCACAAACGCACACACGCGCACACGCGCACACGCGCACACGCGCACACGCGCACACGCTCACACGCTCACACGCTCACACAAACACACAAACACACAAACACACAAACACACAAACACACAAACACACAAACACACAAACACACAAACAGACAAACACACACATACACACATACACACATACACACATACACACATACACACATACACACATACACACATACACACATACACACATACACATATACACACATACACACATATATATACACACACATATACATACATACTTAATTATATACAAACATACGTACATACGTACGTACTCCAGCCTCTACAGCAATGTTAGATGCTCCCACATCCAGCAAATGGACGAACGTTTTAGCACGACCGGTTAATACGCGACGTATCAGGTCAGGTTTAAATGCAGACCCAGACATAAAAACTGTAAATCCCGTCAAAAACTATGTTGCGTATTTAAAGAAGTTTTACAGGAACGTGTCACTCTTTCACACAATGTTTATAAAATACAAGATGATTCACACTACAAAACACGCGATACATAGATTCACGCAGACCCAATCAGTTTACCCCAACTGCCCGACAATGGATAACATAATCTGTATACTAATTATCATTTGAATGAAACTCGCAATACTGATATGTATTTATTTAACTACCGAATCGAATTTTTTTTTATTTTTCCATTCGCACTGCTATTAGGGAAGACATACGCGCGCCGACCTTGGAAACAATATGCCTTTCTATGAGGCACTACGTTTAGTTTATTGCCTAGTTCACCAACGGTGGCTGGAACTTGCTGACCGACAAGGAGTCGATTCTGCACTTATTGACTGGAGCAAGAAGCCTCCATCGCAAATATTCGGAAGCAAAATGTGAAGGTGGACCTTGGCAACCTGATAACACAAGAAATAGGTCAGTTCTGCAATTACAAACCTGAAGTGCCACATAGCTTCGGGCGTCAACTATATTCTAGCAGAGGTATACAAGTTAGGAGGTGACATTCTTCAAGCTCACGAACCTGTTCTCGCTGTGTTGGGATAATTGACTCTTCGGGATGTTGTTTTATGCATTTTGTTACAATAATAGGATCTGTCAATGTTATTTCCTTCTGCAACTATACACCGTCGCAATCACAAGTGGCAATTGTGCACAATGGGTGTGTGTTGGCTGTTGATGTTAACAATTATGCTATTGTGTTCCTATTTTTTCGGATTTTTCCTTCTTCTCGTTCTTATGAAATTATGTAAAGTGATACAGGCCATCGAGTTATTTAATATATCTTCAGGATTATGCAATTACATTTGCCAACGGAAGTCGGTAGTATGTTTTTGTAACACCACCTTTTTGAGCAGATTATTGTAGATTCGAGCAGATTATTGTAGTTTAATGCGTATACTCTACGTACATGACTGATATGCATAGTCCTACTCGGAGGTGTAAAATAATTTGTTTTTGAAAGTAAGTTTGTTCTTCATTTCTTACATTTTTGTCTCGAGCAGCGCATCACGGCTTAACATTTTAGTATATATGTTACTTTATATTTAATTTTCAAAGCATATATAGGGCTTGGGCTAGCATATGGTTAATTGTTATCGCGTTATATATATATATATATATATATATATATATGATACGTGGAGATCTAAAATTGCACCACACCAAAAAGAAATGTGTCTGCTTCCTTACACATAAACTACATATATAATTACCTCTATTCTAATAAATTTTACAGCAGTTTGAAGCCAAAAAGTCAAAAGCAGTTAATTAGCAGAGGTAATGTGACAAAGCAGGCATGTAATCATTAGATGAACAAAGCACTGAAAACACATAATTCACCCTTTTATCTGCTTAGAATGAAATATGACGTAATGCAATTGATAAAATAAATTTATTGGAAATTGCCTAATTACTGCAATCTTATAGCGACACCTTGTCATTCCATAACTAGTCACTCGGTAACGAAGAATTCATGTTTACATTTTCAAAAATTCCAATTCACGTAATAAATAATTATATTTAAAAAGTACATTTTACATTTATTATTTAAATAATAAATTTTTTGTTAGTAAAAAGGTCAGACCATTCCCACTTTAATTCCAAATACATAATACACAGGTGACACAACATTATTCTGTGACATTTACAAAGACACTAAATCTTAGTAGGGTCTAATTAATTATATTTATTTTTCTATTTTCATGTAAGGCATAATTAACATGATATGTTCACCTATGAAAATATATAATGTCATTAATTAATAAATATTCAAGAAATGTACACTTCAAACCCCACGATTAATGTTCAATTGAAAGATGCCATCAACATCCCTCTTTTTCATGTGTGGAAGTACATAAATTATCGCTTATATTTTTGATCAAGGATATTCAGATGAAACCATTCAAAAATGTAACGGGGAGGGGTAGAAGATGAACACACCTTATGCTGTGAATGCATTCTTTTTTGGTCTCCGGTTTTGGTGCGAGAACCTAGATTACATTATATAACGTGATTGCCCGCATGCCCGGTTTATCTTAGTCTAAATTCAATCGCATTCAACTAAGGACACATGCGTTGAACATATAAGGCATCCATTGTTGCCTACATTCATGAATTTATTCAAACCCAGAAAACAAAGCCAAACCCAAAACACTGGCGTCGGAACATGATGGATATATGGTGGGTTGAGGCTCTCCAAAACCTCGATTTGGCCCCTCTTGAGGCTCGCTAAAACATCCACCTTGAGGCTCTCCAAAATCACAATTTGCAACCCCACTGAGGCTCGCCAAAATAACTCCATCTTCAGGCTCTTCAAAAATCTGGATTTGCACCCCCACACCCGAGGCTCAACAAATTGAGGCTCTCCACAAACATTGATTAATTTGAACTCCTTTTATCTCCCTATCTGTCAGGGGTGAAACTGGCCTCGATTCCGATGCTCGATTTCTGATCTTGTTTTCTCTCGCTGACCCTGCACAACTCTCTCAACCAGTCGTCTCCATTCCTCTCTATCGTTCGTTCTCGTTCTCCACCCTTCTCCCAATCCTTCAGAATCTCTCTTTACATGTACACAGTCCTCCCATCGCAGTCTAGGTCTTCCTCGCCTTCTTTCCCCCTCCACTCTCCGTGCATCTGTTCGTTTTGCCATCCGTTATTTTCCCATTCTCTCTACATGCCCTGCCCATATTAGTCGACTCATGCTTATGCTTGTTCAGAAACAATTGTATCCACTAGTCACATCAAAGCCACAATTAACCGCAAGCACTACTTTGATCATACGATGTCAATAAATAGCATCATTCTAGTCCACTGCCTGCTATAATTTTGGGAGGTGGTGCCGTTCTAATTATAACTCCTGGCCTAGGGAATATCGTCTCCACAGATCGAAACTAAAATAAAGCCCCCAGCTCAGGCTGCTTAATTACTATGTATATTTGCACCATTGCTTTAATTGTTGGGGAAAGTCACAGGGGAGTCACACTGTGCAAGGAAGCCAATGACACTTTTACCATTATGCCTTCCCTGTAGATACACGGCTTGCCAACTTCCAGTGTCTTACTAATAGGCCCTAACGGGTGAACATTGTGCATAAGTGTTGTTCATTAAATCTGGTCTTGTTAAAATCTTGTTCAAGTAGTGACAGTTTGACAAAGTTAAATTTGGTTAATTATTATATTCTTATCATTTTCACATTGATAATACAGCTATATAAAACTATTTGACTGTTTTATTCTATCATATGACATTATTGTGATAAAATATACATGAAAAATATGTTTACCCAGTTTAGCCCAAAATGGAGGTTTATTGTCCGAGGGGGTGTCCTACATTCAACTGTAGCTTTCTGTAACAGGTTGTCTGTCGTTCAGTTTGATGTTATACTATAACATTTGGTACACAGTGACTATAAATCCATTTGTCATTCATTCCATTTCTATGCATTAAGCATTACTATCTGAGGCAAGCACTGCCCATTGACTGGACACTGCTTTTCTGGATATAGCTCATTTACGCAATGGTCAGTTGTCCAGCGGTCATTTGCCCAATTGGGAGAAAAATAAAAACAAATTAAATTAATTAAATAAAAATGACAAACATATATATATTATATGTTTGCCACTTTCATTACATAGCTTGTTATATAAACAACTTATTGTTTATTTGGTAACCAAGTATTTACAAACACTTCACAGTGAATGTATTGACATAATCTTGAGATAATTGTCAGCATAACAGTGTAACACAACAAGAGTAACAAGTAACTAGTGTATGTAGGACCTGTGAGTCATACACCATAACAGTGTAACACAACAAGAGTAACAAGTAACTAGTGTATGTAGGACCTGTGAGTCATACACCATAACAGTGTAACACAACAAGAGTAACAAGTAACTAGTGTATGTAGGACCTGTGAGTCATACACCATAACAGTGTAACACAACAAGAGTAACAAGTAACTAGTGTATGTAGGACCTGTGAGTCATACACCATAACAGTGTAACACAACAAGAGTAACAAGTAACTAGTGTATGTAGGACCTGTGAGTCATACACCATAACAGTGTAACACAACAAGAGTAACAAGTAACTAGTGTATGTAGGACCTGTGAGTCATACACCATAACAGTGTAACACAACAAGAGTAACAAGTAACTAGTGTATGTAGGACCTGTGAGTCATACACCATAACAGTGTAACACAACAAGAGTAACAAGTAACTAGTGTATGTAGGACCTGTGAGTCATACACCATAACAGTGTAACACAACAAGAGTAACAAGTAACTAGTGTATGTAGGACCTGTGAGTCATACACCATAACAGTGTAACACAACAAGAGTAACAAGTAACTAGTGTATGTAGGACCTGTGAATCATACACCATAACAGTGTAACACAACAAGAGTAACAAGTAACTAGTGTATGTAGGACCTGTGAGTCATACACCATAACAGTGTAACACAACAAGAGTAACAAGTAACTAGTGTATGTAGGACCTGTGAGTCATACACCATAACAATGTAACACAACAAGAGTAACAATAACTAGTGTATGTAAAACCTACACCATATTTTTTACAACTGGGCAAATGGCCCTTTTTACACTTGGAAGCTGGGCAAATGACCACTGGACAAGTGATCACTGGGTAATTAATTAATTAATTAATTACATATGTTGCTGCTATACCTTATGTAATCTACTGATGAGATGGACACAATATACAATTTATACTTTTTAAATAGTATTACCTGTATTATGTATATCAATTCACTTCCGTACATTATGTTATTAGTCGATGTTACAAAACTGTTATGAGAGTTGCTTTATTCCTTACCACACATATATGTATATTATTTCAAAACAAGGGTCTGTGTTGATCGCGAATACTTTGATGTAGATGTAACATTTGGTTAGTAATATTAACCAGACACAACCAATGGCGACAGTTGAGTACTCTGACTGGGCGTTTTACCACATACGCAAACCGATGGATACTGGATATCAGTAATGGCGTCACCAGACGTTTCGCGTTTCCTGTTTCTGTTACCAATAAATGCTACTAAGACAATGACTACATCGATCAAGCCTCCGTGTATCTAGTCCAAGTTCACTACCAGTAGTAATTAGCCTTTGTAGACCAAAACAAAAAGGCTAATGTAGCAATTATTCAAGCAACTGCTAATGTTCTCATCCGCAAAATTTGTAATATATATGAAATAACATGATATGCAGTATGAGTTGTAACGCCCTTTCGGGAAAGTAGCATAACTAGCAAACAAGAACACTTGCACACACGAACATATGCACACATGAACTCATACACACACATATACACATACATACATTCACACATAAACACACACACATACATACATACATGCATACATGCACGCATATCCGCATACAAAAGGAGACGTGTATTAATACATGCTTACGTGCATTTATACATGCATACCTACATAACTACAAGCATGCGTGGATGCATACAGAATACGCATACGCACATGTTCGCATACACGCATACACTCTCGCAAGTAGTAGGTGGGGGCAGCAGGAACCCCTAGACATTTGTTTAGTAATATCAACCAGACACAAGCAAAGCACTTAGGGCGACAGTTGAGTACTCAGACTGGGCGTTTCACCACATACGCAAACCGATGGATATTGGATATCAGTAATCGCGTCACCAGACGTTTCGCGTTACCAGTGGTCCGCATACAGTGCGTAATGAAAAATATATGTAAATGTTTTTTTAATATTGTCAAGTAAGCGAGGTATTTTGACAAGTTATAGGTATTATAACTTGGTGTGCGTGTGTGCACATATAAATGTATTTAGTTTATAAACTTTAATGCGTTCAATATGTACGGTTAGCTAATCAAAACGTGTTCAGCATCCAGGACGCAGTTACTAAGCAACATACCGTCATTCTTTACAAAGAGCGAATGGAAATGAAACATTTATCAAAACAATTGAGTAGTAGGGGCCTAAGCGACAAATACACTTTGAAAGAGTATCCTCTATCATCCTCTCAAGCCATGTCGATGACAACGTACACAACCCCTGGCAGATATACTATGCTATGTAGGAAGGTCAGCTGATTCAAACTAGTAATTAGCTTCGCCGCAACTGTACAACCCGTGAGAACCTTGTAGACACCCGCCCCACCCGCACCTCAATTCATGCATCCTCGCAAGCCATGGTTGTTTGCTATGCAAAACTGACGTAATCAGTAGCAGCGAACCCTGGCGCGCGAGGATGACTTCATGAAATCACAACAATCTCACGAGGGGTTGAGCGGTATTGTGGATTCAAATAATTACATCTACTTCCCCAACATTACACATAACATTAGCAAACTCATGAAATGAAGATCACAGGAATCTGCCGGCAAGCGATATTATTGGCTTAGCTTATATTCCAAATTTCGTAAGTCGATCTGCCAACGAGACTGATGTAATCAGCAGCGCCCCCTGGCGCGCGAGGTGTCATGTATAAACAAGTTCTGCTTTTTACTCAGATTATTATATTATTACCATATTATATTTATAAAGAACACACCTGATGAATATTCCGGTGTGGCAGAGTATCGCAAAGAGTACAACATTAGTGTATCCTGTCACGAAACTTTGTCTTACTAAACTGTGAACTGAAATGAACATTTACACCTTTTGTGAAATACACACTCGTGAAAAAATACGCGTCAAGTTTGCAGCAGTTAGCTTTATTTGACCTGGCAATGATTCTACAACTGTATTTACAACAGTAAAATTGACTCACGTGCATACTACAAGTGCAGCTGTATAGGTTTATAATCACACACGTACGCACGTACGCACGCACGCACGCACGCACCCACGCACACACACACACATAAAGTTTGGTACAAATTCACCGTATACTGTTCTAATGAAGTTGGCTGCTTAACACATCCTATTTGATTATTATTATATTAACTCTACGTTGCGGTGATTCTTTTTTTAACCTACTTGTCTTGGCTTTTGTCTCTGATACTGTATCGCTGTCCCAGACAGACGTAGCTTTCAACGTTCTCTATCTGCGTGGTGTTGATATGTATTGGTGAGTCATTTTCTAACATCACTTTTGCCTTCAAAATATTAATCTTCAGACCTTGTTTTTTACTTTGATCAGCTAGCTTCTGCAGCATTTGTTTTGTAATTCTTGCGGTGTATTAGTATATGAGGTGGGGCGCAGTGGCCGAGTAGTTAGAGAATCGGACTCTCGACTGGAGGGACCGGGGTTCAAATCCCGGCGCCGGCTGAGCAGTGATTCGGTACTGGTTCGGCTGCCGTGTCGAAACTTGGGCAATTTCGTTCACCCTACGTCTCCCCCTTCCAACCGGCACCGGCCAGCGTGGAAGGGTAGGTCAACAACACCAGCATGCAAAGTACAATGAAGCCAAGGCCCCCAGTCCCCAGCAGCATCGACAGATTCGGGTCAAGTAGGGCTACGTGCAGGGGGTGCTAAGAATTTAGATGGCATCGACACCATGAGCGAAAACATCACTGATACGTTCCAATTAAGTGCAACATGTGTAGCCAAAGCAATCAACACGCATGTAGTGACGATAATATCGTCACCGACACGAGCACTAATGACGAGAAATGTTCAATAACGGCGACCGTAAAAACAAATAGAGTACGCAGAAATATGCAAGAAACAAGAAAGCGAAGGAGGACATCAGAAAGTAGAAACAAGAGATCATACGAGAAACAATTATGTCATCAAAGAGCCTGAATAAAGCAAGAAGAACGCAGGCACTAGGCCGAGACACACTGATTACACTTCTAGACAAGCAGGGTAGAGAAATACAAGACCAAGATATGATCATGGAACGAATAGAGGAATTCTACACTTAGCTATATGACAGAGAACAGAGTACCATAATTCACACCGATGCGAAAGAGGTACCAGAGATAACACCATAGGAAGTGGAAGCTGCGCTAAGAGATATGAAGAATGGGAAGACATCAGGCAACGACCATGTAAACATTGAAACATTAAAAGCAGGAGAAGATATAATCTCGAAGAAACTGGCTAAGCTGTATACTAAATGCTTATCAGAAAGACGAATGCCCACCGCTTGGAAGAACGCAAATATGGTGATAATCTTCAAGAAGGGAAATAACAAAGACTTGAAGAACTATAGACCGATATGTCTGTTATCAAACATCTACAAATTACTCACAAAGATACTAACGAACAGACTAGAGAAGACACTGGACGAAAACCAACCACGAGAGCAAGCAGGATTCAGAAGCAGATACTCAACGACAGACCACATACACGTCGTAAACCAACTGAAAGAGAAGTGCCGAGAATATAATATCCCGCTCTGCATCGATTTCGTCGACTACGAGAAAGCTTTCGACTTGGTGCAAACTCAAGCAATACTGAACTCCCTTCAAGAACAGGGGATAGAAGATGTGTACGTCGATCTCCTGAAAGACATCTACACCAACAGCTCAGTCACAGTCCACCTACACACAAAGAGCAACAAGATCAACGTCAGGAGAGGAATACGACAGGGTGACACCATATCGCCCAAGCTGTTCATGGCAACATTCGAAAGCATATTTCGAAGACTGACCTGGGAAACCAGAGGCTCGATGATAGACGGGGAATATCTCAGCCATCTTCGCTTCGCCGACGACATACTCATATGCGCTACTACACCGGAAGAACTACAAAAGATGCTGCAGGAGCTAGCTGATCAAAATGAAAAACAAGGTCTCAAGATGAACATCTCAAAGACAAAAATGATGCTAGAAAGTGACACACTAATATATATCAGCACGACGAAGATAGAGAACGTTGAAAGCTTCATCTATCTGGGACAGCGATACTGTATCAGAGACAACAACCAAGACAAGGAGATTCAAAGAAGGATCACTGCCGGGTGGACAGCATTCGCCAAACACCGCGACATCTTCAAGGGTAACTTTGGGAGACAAGTCTTCAACGCATATTTCCAGCGATGACATACGGCGCGGAAACATGGGCTCTCACCATCCAGGCAAAGAATAAGCTAGCAGCCGCACAAACGAAGATGGAAAGAAGTATGTTAAACATCACATATCGGGAGAGAAAACAAACATCT
>JAHLWY010001936.1:0-14255 GCA_020002185.1 Paraescarpia echinospica
ACAACATATTTCTTAAACTTGTCACTGCTGTTACTATCATATTCGTGATTTACGACGTATTCGCCGTTATTTGCCTCTTTCTGTTGCAAAAACTGTCGCAACTGCATTTGTTAGTACATGTAGTAGGCTTGACAGTTGTAATTCTCTTTTCACAATATTGCCTTTAAGGATATCACTAGGTTACAACATGTACAGAATTGCTTAGCATTGGCTTTCTGTCTGATATCATATTATTTTTAACATCTGTACCATTACCTACCAGGCACTTTCATGGAAGCAACCAGCAGATTTATTTTCATCGCTTACTCCTGTAAAAACGTATATCCAGCTTCGATCATCCAGTTCTGAATTAATTTTTGTTCCTAGAGTCAATACTAATGTTGGAACTATGGAAATTCTGATATTGACTAACCCTTTTGTATTGATGCGCCTTTGAGCTTGGTTTCCGAGGATTTAGACGCAAAAGAAGTTACCTTATTATTATTATTTATACTATGTAATTATGCTTTACTAACATGTTTGCCATGTTAGACATTTGTTCCAGTTAGCTCACTTAGTGGTTATTTGTCTTCTGTTAATAATAATAATAATAAGTTAATTTTCTTTGGCAGCCATAGAGGCTGAAAAGTACAACAGATACATTAAAATTGATAAAACAATTAAATAAAGTAGATTAATAAAACACTAAATGGAATATACAACCTAAATTAGTTAAATTATAAGTTAAAAATAATTGCTAACTGAGTTGAAGTTAATTGTTAATTTAATTGAAGTTAATTGTTAATTGAATGAAAGTTAATTGTTAATTTAAGTTAATTGAACAATTTGGGAAGTTAATTTAATTGACCTGAAAATGCGAGAGGTTAATTTAATTTAAATTAAAACATCTGAGTTAATTGTAATTTAATTAATGAACTTTCCAAGTTAATTGCTCTATGCCTGGAATGTAATAGTATATTTCAGTCCTTGACCCACGATAATTTGAAATGATTTATTTGACCATATTCACAACTAACATAACTGGTCTAATCCTTAGGATGACATAAATAGTGGTTGTTTGTTACATGTTTAAATTGGTATAAGAATTATGACAACTACATGCATATTAATAATAATGTAATTTGTTGTAGAACAAGACCGACCACGAAAGGAAAACCACGAAGAGAGGCTTCGTCGGGTGAAAGGTATGGTCAGTTTCATCTCATGGATAGTCAACGGGGAATTGCATCGACACATGACCTAACGATGCAATAACTTGTTATTTACAATCTTGGCCATTGTCAGTGCTTGGATCTCTGGTGACAACGGCGTCAACTACATTCATGCTAATAATGCATGGTTTACTAATGTTCTTTAAAATGACAGATGTTTTGTTTTTGTGTTGACATCATTGGCATCACAATTGAGATTGAGCCCCAACAACAGAAACAAAAGAGATCCTATCCCCCAGTCCTGACGCTACCAGCGAACGTAATTGTGTGCTAAGTGAAGCATCTTCAGTAGTAGTGCCAAGTTTCCATTTTAAAACCCGATACAAAATTAAACTTTCATTAACAATTTCTGTTATGCGATATTCTAAGCTAGTTAAGACTGATGCTTTATCGTTGAAAGCTGTAATAACGAGTCAGCCGCACTGATGCAGCTACGGGATAGATAGGAACTGAGGTTTGGGATTGTGTTAACAAATAATTTAACAATGTCACACAGCAAACATATAATATGACTGCAGTTACTTCAGTAAGAAATTACATTTTTCCAACTATTTCGGCCAATTTGCGTTGCCTTTATCAGCAGATGATGGGAGTCATGCGACACACACTAGAAGAGGACCGATCGGAGCTCGTATCTGGGTCTTGGTTCAGGACAAGTGTTGTTCAGTGGATCTTAACAGCTTGTTTGATGTTTTCCTATGGCACTTCTCGTGGTCTGAAATATTTACATCTCTCATTGATCACGGATGGTGTGTCTTTTGTTTGTGTTCAATGGTAGCTAATAAGTGGGGCAGCACAATAGGTGTTCTTTTAGTCATGTGTGTACCTAGTTGCAACAATTGGCAGACATCATTGGGTTTTTACATGTAAGATGGTCTGCTATGTCATCTTGAATGGATTATAAAGACCATCCTGCTGCAGGAGGAAGCCGCGTTCAGAAGAGGCATGACTTGCGTCGACCACGTTTTACTTTACGAAACATGGCATTTGACAGATCTTAGGTCGGGTACTCCAAACAGCCCAATCTTGAGCTATCGCAGGAGTTTGTGGTGTTTTTGCACATGCGCTGTGGGTTGCTTAAATTAATAAATTATCTAAAGGCAGTTAAGGTGATTGGGTGAGCTGAATGGAACTGGAAGGTTCATGATGGTTGTTTGAAAAGCATACGCAATGGTGCTTTCTATTTCAATGATTTGTGTTGGATTGAAAACAGCTGCATTAATGCGGCACCTTAGGGGCTACATAGTGGCCATGGTTTCTTGACTGTGTTAGAAGGCCTGGTGGGGGGTTGATCTTGATAATGTTATTTAAAACGTTATCAAATGTCATGGCTTGTTTCATAATGTGTCATTGTTCAAGAGTTGGCCATCCAAGTGTGGTTACTAGGTCTACTTAGTTGCTTTGACATTTAAAAAAAGTTTGGCAGCATAGTGTTGCATTTTTTCAAGGTGCTTAATTTGGGTGGCAGTGTGTGGGTTCCATATGGGAGATGCATACTCGAGTTTTGACCGGATTAGCATGTTATAAGCTATTTCTTTGACTTCAGGTTTGGATGGGCCAAGGGTTCTTTTAATCATGCCTAGGTCTTTTGAGGATTTGTAAACTATTTCAGTGATGTGAATTGCCCAGGTTAATTTTGAGTGTAATTTTACTCCGAGATACGGATGGCTGGATACTGTAGCGAGTGGCATGCCAAAGAGTGAATATGAATGTAGTCTGGGTTTAGGTTTGTTTGTTATTGGGAGGTGGACACATTTAGATATGTTAAATTCTATTTGTCATTTGTTAGACCATGTTTGGAGTTGGATCAGATCAGTTTGAAGAATGCCATGGTCGGTTTCGGAGGTGATTTTACGATATACAATGCTGTGATCTGCAAAGAGGTGTATGTGAGATTAGATGTTTTCGTTTATGTCATATATGTAGAGTAGGAAGAAGATTGGTTCTAGGACTGAGCCTGCGGAACACCAGATGTAACATCTGTTGACTCTATTTACTGAGACTTTGTTTACGGTTTGACAGAAATTATTTCATCCAGTTTTGTGTTTCCAGTTTTTTCATAGGAAGCTAGTTTGGATAGAAGGTGTTTGTTGAGGGACTTTGTCAAAAGCTTTGGCAAAATCAAGCAGGATTGCATCTATTTGTGTCTTGTTGGACATGGGCTGTTAGTGATATTAGTCTGTAGTTTGGGGGTCAGATTTGTGGCTTTTTTGTGTATTGGAGTTACAAGTGCTTGGAGCCAGTCGTTGGGGAGTTTGCATGTGTTGTATGACTGTTGGAAGATGTGTGTGATAATGGGAGCTATTTCCTCTGTAGTTTCTTTAAGAACTCTGGCTGGGAGTTCATCTGGGCCAGTAGCTTTGTTTTGGTTTCGATTTTTCAGTTGCTTGATTACTCCAGCTATCCCGAGGAAGGTGCTTGTTGGGGGATAGGGTAGATTTCTTGGGTGAACACGGAACTAAATTGGTTGTTCAGTACTTTTGCTTTGTCATGATCATTGATAATTGGTTGTTCATTTACTTGCAGTGTGGGAATGCCAATGTTTTCTCGTTTGTTTGCTTTAATGAATGACCAGAATGGTTTAGGGTTTGTTTTTAAGCTGTCTCCAATGTTGTTGTTTACATAATCTTGCCTTCTGAATTCTTTAAACTTTTCCCAGTCGCCATTGAGTCCATTTTGTTTTGCTTTTTTGTGGCTTTTTTGGCGTTTTCGTTGAATTCTTATTATTTTCTGTGTTATCCAGGGGAGGTGGGTTTTTGCTTTGGTGTTGCGACTAGGGATGGTATTGTTGGTCAGTGTGGCAAGTTGTGTCCGAAAAAAGATCCGGTTTATGTTAATGTCTCGTGAATTGGGGTCCACGTCAAAATATTATGTTGTTAATTGGGTTATGCTATCTTTGAATTTGCCCCAGTCTGCGGATTTGTATTGAAAGACTTTGTGTTGTGGTTTCCTGTTGCGAACTGGGTTTAGGTTGACACTG
Organism: Paraescarpia echinospica; assembly: GCA_020002185.1. Taxonomy (NCBI): domain Eukaryota; kingdom Metazoa; phylum Annelida; class Polychaeta; order Sabellida; family Siboglinidae; genus Paraescarpia; species Paraescarpia echinospica. Next base: position 4,192 of record JAHLWY010001936.1, read on the forward strand.
AAAAATATGTGATCACTCATGCCGGGAGTTGTGTTAGTGTTTAACAAGATTTAACAAGATTGCCATCCAGAGAATTAACTCTAGATGGCAGGTGGACAAGGAAGCCCTTTGGCTTATCGAGAGTCCAACCCTTTTATCTACATATATCCAGCCCTTCTGAGGTATTATTATTTTTTAACATATTCACACTACTAGCACCCACACAATCATCAGATAATCTGTTCCATACATTCACAGTCCTTTGTGAAAATGAAAACTTTCTTACGTCTAATCTACACTGTTCCTTTACTAATGTAACTTCGTGTCCTCTAGTCTTTCTATCTTTCTTAACTGAAAAAAACATATTTCTATCAATATTTTCATAACCATTCAATATTTTAAACACTTCTATCTGATCTCCTCTCAATCTCCTGGTCTCTAGTGTTGTTAAACCACATTCTTTTAGGCGTTTTTCATAACTAAGATCCCTCAGTTTTGGTATCATTTTAGTCGCTCTCCTCTGTACTCTTTCTAGCATATCTATGTCCTTCATGCGGTATGGCCTCCACGCTTGTATACAATATTCTAAATGAGGCCTAACTATTGTTTTGTACAGCGATATTATTAGTTCTTTTTCTTTATATGCTATATTTCGCCTAATCAATCCAAGGATTTGATTTCCTTTTGAAGCTGCAATTCCACACTGCTCTGAAAGAAATCTGTTGACGATTATGGACGAATTTGAGGTGAGTATTAGATCAAAGATATCAGGAAGGTTAAAATTTCCTGCTATGACTATGTTAGGGGTATGAATTTCCTGCTATGACTACGTTAGAGTTTTTTTGTGATCTGTATAGGTTCGTCAAAGATTCAAGGAGAGCTTCAAGAGATTGGAGATGGTCATTGGGGGGTCGGTAATAGGATACAAAGTGTATGGATTTGTTTCGTGCAAAGTGGATTTTTGTTCATACTATTTCACAACTGGAGTTAAAGTTTGGAAGTGGTTCTGCAATGATGTCATCACGAAAGGCTACAAGTATTCCAACGCCATGGAAATTTCTGTCCTTTCTGATAGCATCATAGTTTGGTGGTAGAAATGAGTAGGTGGGATAGTTTTCATCTATTTTTGTTTTGACAAGGAATATGATGTAGGGATTGTTAGACTGGATTGAAGCCTTTAGTTGGGTTGTCTTTCCAATGCTCTTGACGCTGTTGGTGTTTATCAGAATTCTACTGAGTGTGTTTCGTTTGGTTTTCCTGTGTCATTCAGGGGTTGATACATTTCGGGGATTTGGTCCAAACATTGTATATTGAGTTTCGGCTGTGTTGAGATGTATTTCATTATGGCTGTGGTTGCCCCTATCCAGTGGATCAGAAGGATTAGCTGTACAAATGTTTGTGTCTCTGAAGAAGGAATTTGAGAAGTTGACACTACAAGACACTATTGCATTTGGGGCAAGCCCACGAGCATGATAAATTAATTAATATTTTATATTCGTTGTCATTTATTTTACAGCAGTGTGTGTGTGTCCAGTTTTGGCAGTGGTCGCATTGTATTGCATGGTGGTCATATACAAATGCCACAGGGTGCCAAGCAATTAGAACAATGCCATGGGGTGTTTAGGTTTCTGTAGGTGTTACTGTAGTTATGTATGGATATTCCAGCACATTTTATGTGCACTGTCCTGTTGCAGTCACTACATGTTAGGCTGGGTCCATTGGATTTTATGGATTTTTTACATGTGTGACATTTAGTGGGGTGTGGGTGTACTTGGACATCTCCTGACAGTATGATCCATAGCAGAAGAGTGAGTTTAGTTGTCGTCCTGTCTGTACCGGGTCTGTGTGGTGGTGGAATGACTAGTAGTCTGGTGGAGTTGTTGGATTTAAGACATTTTAGGTGTGCAATGGTTTTCCAGATAGGACTGTAAATGTAGTGGATTGTGGCAGAGTTGGTCTGTTGTCTGGGTTTGGTGATGACATTGTAGTTTAACAAGATTTAACAAGATTGCCATCCAGAGAATTAACTCTAGATGGCAGGTGGACAAGGAAGCCCTTTGGCTTATCGAGAGTCCAACCCTTTTATCTACATATATCCAGCCCTTCTGAGGTATGTGTCGATTTTATTTTTAAACATATTCACACTACTAGCACCCACACAATCATCAGATAATCTGTTCCATTCATTTACAGTCCTTTGTGAAAATGAGAACTTTCTCACGTCTAATCTACACTGCTCCTTTACTAATGTAACTTTATGTCCTCTAGTCTTTCTATCTTTCTTAACTGAAAAAAACATATTTCTATCAATATTTTCATAACCATTCAATATTTTAAACACTTCTATCTGATCTCCTCTCAATCTCCTGGTCTCTAGTGTTGTTAAACCACATTCTTTTAGGCGTTTTTCATAACTAAGATCCCTCAGTTTTGGTATCATTTTAGTCGCTCTCCTCTGTACTCTTTCTAGCATATCTATGTCCTTCTTGCGGTATGGCCTCCACGCTTGTATACAATATTCTAAATGAGGCCTAACTATTGTTTTGTACAGCGGTATTATTAGTTCTTTTTCTTTATATGCTATATTTAGCCTAATCAATCCAAGGATTTGATTTCCCTTTGAAGCTGCAATTCCACACTGCTCTGAAACCTTCATGTCAGCACTAATTGTCAGCCCTAAGTCTTTTTCTTTTACAGTAGTACTTAGTACAGTTCCCCCCATTGTATATTCTACATATTCGTTCCCATGTCCTGTGTGGAGGCATTTACATTTCCCAAAATTGAACAACATTTGCCACTTTTCAGACCATTTGATCAACCTGTCAAGATCATCTTGTAAATGCTGTCTATCTCCATCACTTTTAATCCTTCTAAACACTTTTGTATCATCTGCAAATTTCAACACCTTGCTAGCTATATCATCGTCCAAATCGTTTATATATATTAAGAATAATATAGGTCCCAGTACTGATCCCTGTGGAACCCCACTCAAAACTGATTTCCAGTTTGAAGCCTCCCCATCAACAACTACCCGTTGTCTTCTGTCAATCAGCCATTTTTCTATCCAGTTAATTATACCATTTCCTATGCCATGGGCTTTTAGTTTAAGCAGTAATCTCTGATGTGGCACTTTGTCGAAAGCTTTTTGAAAATCTAAGTAGATGATATCTACTGGTGATCCATCATCTACCCACTTAGTGATATCTTCCAAAAAACATAACATATTTGTTAAGCATGACCTCGCTTTTAGAAACCCATGTTGAGATGGGTTTATCAAGTTATGTTTAACAAGAAAATCCACCATGTGATCTTTAATTAGTCTTTCTAATAATTTACAAATCACCGATGTTAAACTAACTGGTCTATAATTATTTGACTTGTTTCTCGAACCTTTTTTAAATAACGGTATAATGTTTGCTTCTTTCCATTCTAAAGGAACCACTCCCTCTTCTAATGACAAGTTGAAAACTGTTGCAAGCGGTATGCTAATTTGTTCTACAATTTCCACTAGTAGTTTGGGTGGAATACCATCCACTCCAGGTGATTTATTTTCCTTCATAGCCCTAATTTTCTTAGCTACCATTTCTGGGGTTACAATTAACTGTCTTAAATATTCTGATTCTGCCCCCTTGAACTTAGCCTCTGGTACTGGCAGTGAACTAGTGTCTTCTCTGGTAAACACTGAACTAAAATACTCATTTAGGTCTTCAGCCATTAAGAATCCTTCTGATATTATATTTCCAGCACTATCTTCTAGAGGACCGACCTTATCCTGAACTTTCTGTTTGCTTCGAACATACGCATAAAAACTCTTGCTGTCATGTTTTATATTACAAGCTAATTTATGTTCATAGCTTCTCTTTGAATTTCTAATTTCAGCTGTAGCTTGGTTTAGTGCTTCTTTATAAATGTTGTAGTCTTCGTCATTGCCAGTACGTCTATAAGACTTCCACATCATTTGTTTATACTTAATTTTTCTAATGGCTTCTTTCGATAAGTATTTCTTTCTGGTCCGTTTCCCTTGTTTTTTGAAGGGAACAAATTTATCTACGATGCACTCTATTTCATTCTTTAAGATATTCCAGCATTCTGTTGCTGTCTTATTCTTCAGTGTATTATTCCAGTCTATCTTTGCTAAATATTTCCTCATTTCCTTATATCTTCCTTTGTGGAAATTTCTCCTCAACTGCTTTTTATTATTTCTTTCTGATTTTACTTTAATGGTAAAATGTATCTGGTTGTGATCACTACTTCCAAGAGGCTCACATAATTTAACATTGTCAACTAATTCATTCTGTGAGGACAAAACTAAGTCTAACACATTCTCTCCCCTGGTTGGTTCTAGCACATGTTGAGAAAGGAAACTATTTTGTACTAAAACTAAAAACTTGTGGTCCTCACTACCCATACTCTGTAGAGATTTCCATTTTATATGCCCATGGTTAAAATCCCCCATAATAACACAGTCCCGTTTGCTCACTTCCCTTATAGCGTTTTGTATTTTTTCATTCTCTTCTATGCTTATGTTTGGACTTCGATAAACTAATCCAACCGTTAACGTTGAGTTTCCTGTAACTATGTTACACCAAACAGCTTCTTCGCAATCTGCTTCTCTGTCTAATTTTATTTCATAAGCCTGGATAGATTCTTTAATATATAAAATAACTCCACCTCCCCTTCTTCCTATTCTATCTTTCCTAAACATTACATATCCTGTCAATCCCAATTCGGCATCCGATATATCGGTGGTTGCCCATGATTCGGTTATACCTATTATGTGAGGGTCAATATCTTCTACCATAATGTTTAGTTCATTTCTTTTGTTTAAAAGTAGCATCTAGTTCTCATTGTTCACACTGGTTCATGAGTCAAACTGAAACTGAGCTAACACGATATTTGGCAGATACTTCCCTGTGTGCCGTCTATGCACTCACTTATTGGTTCACAGTTTATTGTGTGTTATGTTTACTGTTTATTTCAGGTTTGATTTCTGATAGTCTATAAATAGAACGAGTAATGATCATAATATACGTTTCACTTTATGTCTCTGGGAAAATGTACCAATTAATATGAGTTGATTTGGGGGTGGTTTGGGTTTTGCGCGCTTTGTACCTGTTGTTTACTAGTTGGCCGTCTTGTTTTGTTTAGACTGGTTGTTAGGAAAACTAATTTGTCAAAAACTTGGTTTAGGTAGGTCAGATCGCAACTACAACCATGGGATTGTATTCCGATGTAGTTATACTAGTGCCTTATTCATTTATGAACAAAAGATACATTTGAAAATCATAGATATTATCAGTAAATATCTGAGCGGTAAAACGTATTCGACTACACCTGATGCATACGCACGATCCCTGTTGCTCACTCTTTCAAACAGCGCCCTTGTGGAGAATATTATGTCAGGGCGAGATCACCCAGACAATGTTAGATGAGGTCAAGATACTCTACACATATGCCCAGCATCAGGACTAATGTAGCATCTATTTGGTACACAGCTTCAGCATCATATCTGGAGTGACGCATGGATGCAACCTGTTTCTCTTTCTGTTCATCCTCACCAGAAGAGGCATGGGCCTTGTCACGAGGCTCCCACCGACTAGATCTGCCCAACAACCACTCTGGTGGACATCAGTGGACATCAGATGTCAGATTGCTAGAAAAAAACAGATCTGGATGGAATGTTTTGATTGCCTCCAGCATCTGCAGCTGCAGGAGCTACTAAGTCACCATTGACAGCCTAGTGACATAAATCACTGGAGGTGGAACTACAGGCATTGGGTTGTTGTACAGCCAACAAAGAGAAACTAACATATAGCTGTGGGAGCCACTAACTCACCATTGACAGCCTAGTGACATAAATCACTGGAGGTGGAACCACAGGCATTGGGTTTTTGTACAGCCAACAAAGAGAAACTAACATTAACAACAACTCAGATTGGGCTGGAGCTGAACATTGGAAATACCAATGTTATGACGGATAACCTCAAGACAGACAACTCCACTACCACGAACAGTGATGGTACCTTAGATGACGTTCAGTAATATGTACACTGTATCAACACGATGACATTCAAAGAAAGATATTATAGCTAGAATCAACATGGCCAATGAGATTCTCAGTACGCTAAACCACACCTGGCATTCGACGCAGCTGGGAAAACCAAAACTAAGATGATTGTTCAGCAGAATTGTTTCCAGTGTATTTCTGTAGTACACTTTCCAGAACAGGTGTCTCTGGAAGGTGCTTGGATTACTTTGGCCTAACAGCATCATACATGACAGACAAGGTTTCCTTGAAAAGGTTTCATCCCAAGTTTACAAGCCACGCACAGCTGTGATGTGGTCAACTCGGATACATCCGCGCGAACACTTCAGTAATGATGTTTCCCATACCTCTTCCGAGCACTTCACCACTCAGTCATACCAATGATAAGACAGATATATGTTTTAACAATTTATTACACATGAACATTTACTACAAATGCAATCAATCTGTGTCTACTATATCTACAGTAAATGTCAGAACATTAGGTTCAGACGGTGGCGGCAGTTTATACACCAGCTGAATTGTGAATGTCAGAATGATAGGTTCAGACGGTGGCAGTGGCTTATACAGCAGCCAAATTGTCAGTGTCAGAATGATAGGTTCAGATGGTGGCGGTGGTTTATACTGCAGCTGAATTACCAATGTCAGAATGATAGGTTCAGACGGAGGCGGTGGCTTATACACCAGCTGAATTGTGAATGTCAGAATGACAGGTTTAGACGGTGGCAGCAGTTTATACACCAGCTGAATTGTGAATGTCAGAATGATAGGTTTAGACGGTGGCGGTGGCTTATACAGCAGCCGAATTGTAAAAGTCAGAATGATAGGTTCAGATGGTGGTGGTGGCTTATACAGCAGCCGAATTGTAAATGTCAGAATGATAGGTTCAGACGGTGGCAGTGGCTTATACAGCAGCCAAATTGTCAATGTCAGAATGATAGGTTCAGACGGTGGTGGTGGTTTATACAGCAGCCGAATTGTGAATGTCAGAATGATAGGTTCAGACGGTGGCGGTGGCTTATACACCAGCTGAATTGTGAATGTCAGAATGATAGGTTCAGACGGTGGCGGCAGTTTATACAGCAGCCGAATTGTGAATGTCAGAATGATAGGTTCAGACGGTGGCGGTGGCTTATACACCAGCTGAATTGTGAATGTCAGAATGATAGGTTCAGATGGTGGCGGCAGTTTATACATCAGCTGAATTGTGAATGTCAGAATGATAGGTTTAGACGGTGGCGGTGGCTTATACAGCAGCCGAATTGTAAATGTCAGAATGATAGGTTCAGATGGTGGCAGTGGCTTATACAGCAGCTGAATTATAAATGTCAGAATGATAGGTTCAGACGGTGGCAGTGGCTTATACAGCAGCCGAATTATAAATGTCAGAATGATAGATTCAGATGGTGGCAGTGGCTTATACAGCAGCCGAATTAAAAAAGTCAGAATGATAGGTTCAGATGGTGGCAGTGGTTTATACAACAGCTGAATTATCAATGTCAGAATGATAGGTTCAGATGGTGGCAGTGGCTTATACAGCAGCTGAATTATAAATGTCAGAATGATAGGTTCAGACGGTGGCAGTGGCTTATACAGCAGCCGAATTATAAATGTCAGAATGATAGGTTCAGATGGTGGCAGTAGCTTATACAGCAGCTGAATTATAAATGTCAGAATGATAGGTTCAGATGGTGGCAGTGGCTTATATAGCAGCTGAATTGTAAATGTCAGAAGGATAGGTTCAGATGGTGGCAGCAGTTTATACAGCAGCCGAATTGTAAATGTCAGAATGATAGGTTCAGACGGTGGCAGTGGCGAATACAGCAGCCAAATTATAAATGTCAGAATGATAGGTTCTGATGATGGTGGTGATTTATACAGCAGCCGAATTATAAATGTCAGAATGATAGGTTCTGATGATGGTGGTGGTTTATACAGCAGCAGAATTGTAAATGTCAGAATGTTAGGTTCAGACGGTGGCAGCAGTTTATACAGCAGCAGAATTGTAAATGTCAGAATGTTAGGTTCAGACAGTGGCAGTGGTTTATACAGCAGCTGAAATGTAAATGTCAGAATGATAGGTTCAGACGGTGGCAGTGGCATACAGCAGCCGAATTATAAATGTCAGAATGTAGGTTCTGGTGGCAGTATACAGCAGCTGAATTGTAAATGTCAGAATGTTAGGTTCAGACGGTGGCAGCAGTTTATACAGCAGCAGAATTGTAAATGTCAGAATGTTAGGTTCAGACGGTGGCAGCAGTTTATACAGCAGCAGAATTGTAAATGTCAGAATGTTAGGTTCAGACAGTGGCAGTGGTTTATACAGCAGCTGAAATGTAAATGTCAGAATGATAGGTTCAGATGGTGGCAGTGGCTTATACAGCAGCTGAATTGTAAATGTCAGAATGATAGGTTCAGATGGTGGCAGTGGCTTATACAGCAGCCGAATTGTAAATGTCAGAATGTTAGGTTCAGATTGTGGCAGCAGTTTATACAGCCGAATTATAAAACTCAGAATGATAGGTTCAGATGGTGGCAGTGGCTTATACAGCAGCCGAATTATAAATGTCAGAATGATAGATTCAGATGGTGGCAGTGGCTTATACAGCAGCCGAATTATGAATGTCAGAATGATAGGTTCAGATGGTGGCAGTGGTTTATACAGCAGCCGAATTATAAAAGTCAGAATGATAGGTTCAGATGGTGGCAGTGGCTTATACAACAGCCGAATTATAAATGTCAGAATGATAGGTTCTGATGATGGTGGTGGTTTATACAGCAGCAGAATTGTAAATGTCAGAATGTTAGGTTCAGACGGTGGCTGCAGTTTAAGCAGCAGCAGAATTGTAAATGTCAGAATGTTAGGTTCAGACAGTGGCAGTGGTTTATACAGCAGCTGAATTGTAAATGTCAGAATGATAGGTTCAGATGGTGGCAGTGGCTTATACAGCAGCCGAATTGTAAATGTCAGAATGTTAGGTTCAGACGGTGGCAGCAGTTTATACAGCAGCAGAATTGTGAATGTCAGAATGTTAGGTTCAGACAGTGGCAGTGGTTTATACAGCAGCTGATTTGTAAATGTCAGAATGATAGGTTCAGATGGTGGCAGTGGCTTATACAGCAGCCGAATTGTAAATGTCAGAATGTTAGGTTCAGACGGTGGCAGCAGTTTATACAGCAGCAGAATTGTAAATGTCAGAATGTTAGGTTCAGACAGTGGCAGTGGTTTATACAGCAGCTGAATTGTAAATGTCAGAATGATAGGTTCAGATGGTGGCAGTGGCTTATACAGCAGCCGAAATTGTAAATGTCAGAATGTTAGGTTCAGATGGTGGCAGCAGTTTATACAGCCGAATTATAAAAGTCAGAATGATAGGTTCAGATGGTGGCAGTGGCTTATACAGCAGCCGAATGATAAAAGTCAGAATGTTAGGTTCAGATGGTGGCAGTGGCTTATACAGCAGCCGAATGATAAATGTCAGAATGATAGGTTCAGATGGTGGCAGTGGCTTATACAGCAGCCGACTTGTAAATGTCAGAATGTTAGGTTCAGACGGTGGCTGCAGTTTAAGCAGCAGCAGAATTGTAAATGTCAGAATGTTAGGTTCAGACAGTGGCAGTGGTTTATACAGCAGCTGAATTGTAAATGTCAGAATGATAGGTTCAGATGGTGGCAGTGGCTTATACAGCAGCCGAAATTGTAAATGTCAGAATGTTAGGTTCAGATGGTGGCAGCAGTTTATACAGCCGAATTATAAAAGTCAGAATGATAGGTTCAGATGGTGGCAGTGGCTTATACAGCAGCCGAATTATAAATGTCAGAATGATAGGTTCAGATGGTGGCAGTGGCTTATACAGCAGCCAAATTATAAATGTCAGAATGATAGGTTCAGATGGTGGCAGTGGCTTATACAGCAGCTGAATTATAAATGTCAGAATGATAGGTTCAGACGGTGGCAGTGGCTTATACAGCATCCGAATTATAAATGTCAGAATGATAGGTTCAGATGGTGGCAGTGGCTTATATAGCAGCTGAATT
>JAHLWY010001937.1:0-14245 GCA_020002185.1 Paraescarpia echinospica
CGAGACTATGGCCGAGATTTGTCACGAGACTATGACCGAGACTACGGATGACGCATCACACGAGAGTACGGACGAGACAAGAGATATGCTACGAGACTACGGATGACACATCACACGAGACTACGGATGTCACATCACACGAGAGTACGGACGAGACAAAGAGATATGCCACGAGACATTCAAAGAGGTGACCATCATGGTTTCCGACGCCACTCAACGGACACCAATGTAATTAGTCAGAGTATAGCCATCTATCGAACATGATAGTTCTCTATTCGTTGACACACATATTCGTTGGGAATAGCGGAAGCGTAGAGGCCGCCATGTCAGGTCGTAATGACATTCAATTAACTTCCGGTACTACGTTACTTCCGGCGTAGCGTCCCTAGTAGAGGCCGCCATGACAGTCAAGTGACTTCCGGTACCACGTCACTTCTGGCGTAGAGACCCCTAGTGGATAATCGGAGTACTACGTCACACACGACCATAGCAAGCGAATTTGAAAACTGCTACGATCGAAAACGACTATGTCAATAACATGTAAGGACAACCACCTGACAGGACTTCATTCAATGAGGTGCCAAACATCACACACCTTCATGTCAAGAGACGATCAACTGTTCTGATTCACGTCCAACGAAGCGACCATAGGACTCGTATGAGGTATCGCTTCTTTTAATGGAAAACATATGTATATGAAGCAGCCGTCTTTTCAACGTAACAATTCCATATTTTCAAATAGTGCGAGCGACCAGATACGATACGGCCTTCTCGAGAGTCGAAAAAGGAAAGACCAGAATCGTCGGAAGCACGGTATATACACTAGTTTTCGTCGTGATCTCATTTGCATAATCAATCAGACCGAACGTACATCACGTGACTTCCCTTAACACAAAAACTGTGCACGTTCATGAGACAGACGACATCTGATGGCCCCAACGGATAGCAATGTAACTACTCAGAATAACGCCAACTACCGACCATGATAGATCTCTATTCGTTGACACACTTCCGGGAATACCGGAAGCGTAGAGGCCGCCATGACAGTCAAGTAACTTCCGGTGCGACGTCACTTCCGACGTGTCGTCCCTAGTAGAGACTGCCATGACAGTCAAGTAACTTCCGGTACGACGTCACTTCCGGGGTAGCGCCCCTAGCGGATAATTGGAGAACTACGTCACATGGTGGCGCCATCTAGCGGTTAAAAATATATAATTAGGTTAGCTAGAGAAAAAAAAATTGGGGTTAACCTCGCGAAAATTTTAACAACAACCACTAAGGTGGTTGTTGTATAAATTTTCTGAAAATGTTCTGTTTTTGTCCCACAGGGACAAAAACATAAAATTTTCAATTAGCAGTTTTCAAATTCGCTTGCTATCGGAGTGTGTGACGTAGTACTCCGATTATCCACTAGGGGTCTCTACGCCGGAAGTGACGTGGTACCGGAAGTCACTTGACTGTCATGGCGGCCTCTACTAGGGACGCTACGCCGGAAGTAACGTAGTACCGGAAGTTATTTGAATGTCATGGCGACCTGACATGGCGGCCTCTACGCTTCCGCTATTCCCAACGAATATGTGTGTCAACGAATAGAGAACTATCATGTTCGATAGATGGCTATACTCTGACTAATTACATTGGTGTCCGTTGAGTGGCGTCGGAAACCATGATGGTCACCTCTTTAAATGTCTCGTGGCATATCTCTTGTCTCGTCCGTACTCTCGTGTGATGTGACATCCGTAGTCTCGTGTGATGTGTCATCCGTAGTCTCGTAGCATATATCTTGTCTCGTCCGTACTCTCGTGTGATGTATCATCCGTAGTCTCGGTCATAGTCTCGTGACATATATCTGCCATAGTCTCGTGACATATCTCGGTCATAGTCTCGTGACATATCTCGGACATAGTCTCGTCTCTTGTCTCACCGGTACTCTCGTGTGACGTGTCATCCAAAGTCTCGTGATATATCTCGGCCATAGTCTCGTGTGATGTGTCATCCGTAATCTCGTGACATATCTCGGCCATAGTTTCGTCTATTGTCTCGTGTGACGTGTCATCCGAAGTCTCGTGCCATATCTCGGTCATAGTCTCGTGTGATGTATCTAGTTGATCTAAGTTCAATTCGTGACACGTATTGGTCAAAGCATAGTGTTTCGTTTTCGTGACACGTGTTTCTCTTGTCTCGTCGGTACTCTCGTGTGCCGTGTCATCCGAAGTCTCGTGTGGTGTGTCATCCGTAGTCTCGTGACATATCTCGGTCATAGTCTCGTCTCTTGTCTCGTCGGTACTCTCGTGTGACGTTCATCCGTAGTCTCGTGACATATCTCGGTCACAGTCTCGTCTCTTGTCTCGTCGGTACTCTCGTGTGACGTGGCTTCCGTAGTCTCGTGACATATCTCGGTTAAGTCTAGTGTTACGTTTGTACAACTCGTATCTATAGTTTGGTTCGTGCAACGTGTTGATCTAAGCATAGAGTTTCGTTTGTCCCACTAGTTGGTCTAAGTTCAATTCGTGACACGTGTTGGTCAAACTATAGTGTTTCGTTTGCCCGCTAGTCGGTCTGAGTTCAATTCGTGTCACGTGTTCGGCTAAGGTTAGTGTTTCATTTGTACAACTCGTGTCTATAGTTGTCTATTTTCCTGAAAAAGGAAGGAATTGACCCGATAACACGTATATTTTCCTGAAAAAGGAAGGAATTGATGCAATAACACGTATATTTTCCTGAAAAAGGAAAGAATTGATGCTATTTTCCTGAAAAAGGAAGGAATTGACACGATAACACGTATATTTTCCTGAAAAAGGAAGGAATTGATGCAATAACACGTATATTTTCCTGAAAAAGGAAGGAATTGATGCAATAACACGTATATTTTCCTGAAAAAGGAAGGAATTGATGCTATTTTCCTGAAAAAGGAAGGAATTGACACGATAACACGTATATTTTCCTGAAAAAGGAAGGAATTGACACGATAACACGTATATTTTCCTGAAAAAGGAAGGAATTGACACGATAACACGTATATTTTCCTGAAAAAGGAAGGAATTGACACGATAACACGTATATTTTCCTGAAAAAGGAAGGAATTGACGCGATAACACGTTAAGATTAGTGTTTCATTTGTCCAACTAGTTGATCTAAGTTCAATTCGTGACACGTGTAGGTCAAAGCATAGTGTTTCGTTTGTACAACTCGTGTCTCGTCGGTACTCTCGTGTGATGTGTCATCCGTAGTCTCGTGACATATCTCGGTCATAGTCTCGTCTCTTTTCTCGTCGGTACTCTTGTGTGCCGTGCCATCCGTAGTCTCGTGACGTATCTCGGTCATAGTCTCGTCGGTACTCTCGTGTGACGTGTCATACGAAGTCTCGTGTGATGTAGCATCCGTAGTCTCGTGACATATCTCGGTCATAGTTTCGTCTCTTGTCTCGTCGGTACTCTCGTGTGACGTGTTATCCGTAGTCTCGTGTGATGTGTCATCCGTAGTCTCGTGACATATCTCGGTCATAGTCTCGTGTGATGTGTCATCCGTAATCTCGTGACATATCTCGGTCATAGTCTCGTCTCTTGTCTCGACGGTATTCTCGTGTGATATCTCGTCCGTAATCTCGTGTGATGTGTCATCCGTAGTCTCGTGTGATGTGTCATCCGTAGTCTCGTGTGATGTGCCTAGTTGATCTAAGTTCAATTCGTGACACGTGTTGGGCGAAGCATAGTGTTTCGTTTTCGTGACACGTGTTGGTCAAAGCATAGTGTTTCGTTAGTGCAACTAGTTGGTCTGAGTTCAATTCGTGACACGTGTTGGTCAAAGCATAGTGTTTCGTTTGTACAAATAGTTGATCTGAGTTCAATTCGTGACACGTGTTGGTCAAAGCATAGTGTGTCGTTTGCACAACTAGTTGGTCTGAGTTCAATGTTCGATTCGTTCAGCGTGTTGGTCAAAGCATAGTGTTTCGTTTGTGTGACTAGTTGATCTGAGTTCAATTTGTGACATGTGTTGATCAAAGAATAGTGTTTCGTTTGTCCAACTAGTTGGTCTGAGTTCAATGTTCGATTCGTTCAGCGTGTTGGTCAAAGCAGTGTTTCGTTTGTGTAACTAGTTGATCTGAGTTCAATTTGTGACATGTGTTGGTCAAAGAATAGTGTGTCGTTTGCACAACTAGTTGGTCTGAGTTCAATTCGTGCAGTGTAATCGGTTAAGTTTCTGTTTCGTTTACGCAACTAGTTGATCTGAGTTCGATTTGTGTCGTGTGTTGGTCAAAGCATAGTGTTTCGTTTGCACCACTAGTTGGTCTGAGTTCAATTTGTGCAGCGTAATCGGTTAAGTTTCTGTTTCGTTTACGCAACTAGTTGGTCTGAGTTCAATGTGTGCAGCGTAATCGGTTAAGTTTCTGTTTCGTTTACGCAACTAGTTGGTCTGAGTCCGATTCGTGCCGTGTGTTGGTCAAAGCATAGTGTTTCGTTTGCACCACTAGTTGGTCTGATTACATTAACTGAACTACACAGACATAAGTGGCTATCATCTCTACAGAACTACACAGACATAACTTGTTAACGTATCTGTACTGAACTACACAGATACATAAGTGGTTAACATATCTGTACTGAACTACACATAGATATAAGTGGTTAACATAACTGTTGAATCTATGAGTTCGTTTTCGGTTACCCATGCCAGGTTAGTTGTTTTACGACAGAAGCAAGTTTGGAAGGTTTTACCGAAGAAGCACGAATTTAAATACTATAGTACGAAAAAAGATAAAAACGTTCTAATGGACATTTGTACACTTGATCCTTAATACGGTAAACTATATAAATACTGGTACATCTTATCTGGGAGGTTATTATGTACCTGTACTGTTCTAACATGACGCTTCACTTTCCTCGAACAATGTAGATAGCGAGCACTGCGCCGTCTTGTATTGATATATGATCTTTGGCATCAAGGTGATCGAGTCGACATTGCGCATCGCACATAGCGCATTTATTTATTTAATAATGATGTTGAACGCGATTATGCACCTACGTACATACGTACATACGTACACACGTATAGGTTAAGAACACCAGCATGATAAAATGCTGAAACAGTATTGGTGGTCTCTAGGCACAGATGAAATACGGATGAGCCTTGGATAGGATATATCAGTTCAAAACAGTTTGACACCAGTTTGGATCCGGTTTGTACGCGGACTTTCAACTGTGACCGTTGGTAAGTGCAAATGACAAACAGTTTGACCAAAATATTACACAGATAGCTGGTAGTTTGAATGTTTTAACAGATAAGTTCGTATAACTTCCCTATGACTTAACACGGGGCCAATACACAGACCCTTGAGGCTTGATTTATACCAGTTTATACCGGTTAACAGGGAGATTTTTCACTCACTATAACGACAATGACCATAACATCAAATGATGAGATTATATTCAAGTACGAAAGCTCAAAACAATGGCTAACCAAAGCGCTATCTGATTAACCAAGTCAACCTCGGGTACAAAATTACTGTGCGTAGCAGTTTGAAAAATTCCCTATGCTTTAACATGGGAAAATTCCCTATCCTTTAACACGGGGAAAATTCCCTATGCTTTAACATGGGGAAAATTCCCTATCTCATAACATAGTGAAAATTCCCTATGCTTTAACATGGTAAAAATTCCCTATCTCTTAACATGGGGAAAATTCCCGATCCTTTAACACGGGGAAAATTCCCTATGCTTTAACATGGGGAAAATTCCCTATCTCATAACATAGTGAAAATTCCCTATGCTTTAACATGGTAAAAATTCCCTATCTCTTAACATGGGGAAAATTCCCTATGCTTTAACATGGGGAAAATTCCCTATCTCATAACATAGTGAAAATACTTTTCCAAGCTCATTTGCATAACTAGCCACGCCCACAATGCCCAGCTCGCTCGTGATTGGTCAATCGCAGGTGGCGCAGAGGCTGTCGGGATACCATCAGTTGCATAATCCTTGACTTTGGAATTGGCTGAGAGCAAGAGCAAAATCCGGCAACATCCGGGTGTTTCCCTATCCTTTAACATGGTGAAAATTCCCTATGCTTTAACACGGGGTTCACTCACTTGTCCACTAGGGGATGATGTTTGTAGTTCCTGAGCTATCCGTCAGGGGGCTCTATTGCACGCAAGCGTGCAAGAGACACGAATATTTGCAGTACTCGAACATTTACTTCACAACTTATCCTCCAGTCTCAAACTGTAGTTCGACAAAAATCCGCTAGGTGGCGCTATGTAGTGTTGGCGGGAAATATTTTAGTTCACCGACTATCCGCCAGGGGGCGCTATTCGTGTTTTGGAGGGAAACATTTTAGTTCACCAACTATCCGCTAGGTGGCGCGGTTATAGTTTTGGCGGGAAATATTTAGGTCACCAACTATCCGCTAGGTGGCGCTTTTACAGTCCTGGAAAAATTCCGATAGGGGGGCGCTATTTTAGTTCCGAAAAAATTCCGATAGGGGCGCGCGCGCTGTTTTAGTTCCGAAAAAATCCGGTAGGGGCGACATGTGACCTTGACCTACATCCGGGTCACGTAACCTTTGACCTTGACCCACATCCGGGTACTTGACCTTGACCTGCATCAGGGTACTTGACCTTTGACCTTGACCTACATCCGGGTACTTTTCCACTTCCACCGCGACGCGACAACCATGCGCGGTACACCACCTCCTTTACTACTTACCGGGTTTGCAGTTTGTAAGAAATACACTCGCTACACATCTTAAGTTGTTGATTGTTGAGAATAGCTTCTTTGACAGTCAGTAGTTACCTTAATCTGCATACTAACAATAAAAAGCCGCACCCGTTCAATGATAATGAATGTTTAATGACTTATTTTATATGGCTTAACTTATGAGCGAATAATTGTTAAATTATCGTCACCCCGTTCATTCACCAGTATTTTGTCTCCACCTGTCACCTCTGCGTGACTACAATTAGGACTCATAATTTTACGTTTGGTGTAAAACTGGCTTCTTGTGTACTTGTTTCCTCATGCGTTTACATAATAGGAGACCCTGGGAGAGTGTGAAGTGTCTAATTTAACAAGATTTAACAAGATTGCCATCCAGAGAATTAACTCTAGATGGCAGGTGGACAAGGAAGCCCTTTGGCTTATCGAGAGTCCAACCCTTTTATCTACATATATCCAGCCCTTCTGAGGTATGTGTCGATTTTATTTTTAAACATATTCACACTACTAGCACCCACACAATCATCAGATAATCTGTTCCATTCATTCACCGTCCTTTGTGAAAATGAGAACTTTCTCACGTCTAAACTACACTGCTCCTTTACTAATGTAACTTCATGTCCTCTAGTCTTTCTATCTTTCTTAACTGAAAAAAACATATTTCTATCAATATTTTCATAACCATTCAATATTTTAAACACTTCTATCTGATCTCCTCTCAATCTCCTGGTCTCTAGTGTTGTTAAGCCACATTCTTTTAGGCGTTTTTCATAACTAAGATCCCTCAGTTTTGGTATCATTTTAGTCGCTCTCCTCTGTACTCTTTCTAGCATATCTATGTCCTTCTTGCGGTATGGCCTCCACGCTTGTATACAATATTCTAAATGAGGCCTAACTATTGTTTTGTACAGTGGTATTATTAGTTCTTTTTCTTTATATGCTATATTTAGCCTAATCAATCCAAGGATTTGATTTCCCTTTGAAGCTGCAATTCCACACTGCTCTGAAACCTTCATGTCAGCACTAATTGTCAGCCCTAAGTCTTTTTCTTTTACAGTAGTACTTAGTACAGTTCCCCCCATTGTATATTCTGCATATTCGTTCCCATGTCCTGTGTGAAGGCATTTACATTTCCCAAAATTGAACAACATTTGCCACTTTTCAGACCATTTGATCAACCTGTCAAGATCATCTTGTAAATGCTGTCTATCACCATCACTTTCAATCCTTCTAAACACTTTTGTATCATCTGCAAATTTCAACACCTTGCTAGCTATATCATCGTCCAAATCGTTTATATATATTAAGAATAATATAGGTCCCAGTACTGATCCCTGTGGAACCCCACTCAAAACTGATTTCCAGTTTGAAGCCTCCCCATCAACAACTACCCGTTGTCTTCTGTCAATCAGCCATTTTTCTATCCAGTTAATTATACCATTTCCTATGCCATGGGCCTTTAGTTTAAGCAGTAATCTCTGATGTGGCACTTTGTCGAAAGCTTTTTGAAAATCTAAGTAGATGATATCTACTGGTGATCCATCATCTACCCACTTAGTGATATCTTCCAAAAAACATAACATATTTGTTAAGCATGACCTCGCTTTTAGAAACCCATGTTGAGATGGGTTTATCAAGTTATGTTTAACAAGAAAATCCACCATGTGATCTTTAATTAGTCTTTCTAATAATTTACAAATCACTGATGTTAAACTCACTGGTCTATAGTTCTCTGACTTGTTTCTCGAACCTTTTTTAATACCGGTATAATGTTTGCTTCTTTCCATTCTAAAGGAACCACTCCCTCTTCTAATGACAAGTTGAAAACTGTTGCAAGCGATATGCTAATTTGTTCTACAATTTCCACTAGTAGTTTGGGTGGAATACCATCCACTCCAGGTGATTTATTTTCCTTCATAGCCCTAATTTTCTTAGCTACCATTTCTGGGGTTACAATTAACTGTCTTAAATATTCTGATTCTGCCCCCTTGAACTTAGCCTCTGGTACTGGCAGTGAACTAGTGTCTTCTCTGGTAAAACACTGAACTAAAATACTCATTTAGGTCTTCAGCCATTAAGAATCCTTCTGATATTATATTTCCAGCGCTATCTTCTAGAGGACCGACCTTATCCTGAACTTTCTGTTTGCTTCGAACATACGCATAAAAACTCTTGCTGTCATGTTTTATATTACAAGCTAATTTATGTTCATAACTTCTCTTTGAATTTCTAATTTCAGCTGTAGCTTGGTTTAGTGCTTCTTTATAAATGTTGTAGTCTTCGTCATTGCCAGTACGTCTATAAGCCTTCCACATCATTTGTTTATACATAATTTTTCTAATGGCTTCTTTCGATAAGTATTTCTTTCTGGTCCGTTTCCCTTGTTTTTTGAAGGGAACAAATTTATCTACGATGCACTCTATTTCATTCTTTAAGATATTCCAGCATTCTGTTGCTGTCTTATTCTTCAGTGTATTATTCCAGTCTATCTTTGCTAAATATTTCCTCATTTCCTTATATCTTCCTTTGTGGAAATTTCTCCTCAACTGCCTTTTTTTTATTTCTTTCTGATTTTACTTTAATGGTAAAATGTATCTGGTTGTGATCACTACTTCCCAGAGGCTCACATAATTTAACATTGTCAACTAATTCATTCTGTGAGGACAAAACTAAGTCTAACACATTCTCTCCCCTGGTTGGTTCTAGCACATGTTGAGAAAGGAAACTATCTTGTACTAAAACTAAAAACTTGTGGTCCTCACTACCCATACTCTGTAGAGATTTCCATTTTATATGCCCATGGTTAAAATCCCCCATAATAACACAGTCCCGTTTGCTCACTTCCCTTATAGCGTTTTGTATTTTTTCATTCTCTTCTATGCTTATGTTTGGACTTCGATAAACTAATCCAACCGTTAACGTTGAGTTTCCTGTAACTATGTTACACCAAACAGCTTCTTCGCAATCTGCTTCTCTGTCTAATTTTATTTCATAAGCCTGGATAGATTCTTTAATATATAAAATAACTCCACCTCCCCTTCTTCCTATTCTATCTTTCCTAAACATTACATATCCTGTCAGTCCCAATTCGGCATCTGATATATCGGTGGTTGCCCATGATTCGGTTATACCTATTATGTGAGGGTCAATATCTTCTACCATAATTGGATGCAATGGTCCTTTCCTCTAGTGACTGCCCTTTTCACACGTCTTTGGAAACAGACCCGTCAGCCAGGCTCCCATACATTCAGTGATGATCATTTAATCGGGTTCTCCCTTTAACATATGTACACATCAGGCTTTCTTGGCATTCCTTGTAATGCTTGAACACTATCCAGCAGCTTTTAGATGGGGGTTAACGCTTTTGAGAAATATGGAATACTATTAGTGGTTCACATTTTAAAGATGCAATTTTGAGGGGGTCCACATTTTGAATAAAGGGGGTTCACAAAAAGGGGGGTTCACGTGAACCCCCTGGCTACGGGCCTGTTGACAGCATAAAAAATGTTCTTGATGCCGTTCCACTACGGAATGTTATATGCACTAGCGTTTTATTAAGCAGACGACAGTTGAGATAGCCTACCATCCGTAGCCAACATGTAACAAGGCTTATTGGGTGTACAATTAATTACCTCCGCCATCACGCGGGCAGATACAAATGAGTTTGGCAGTGCATACATGTCATCGTATACGCATGGCTGAGTATCAGTTGCCGTTTTTTAATTAGTTATGACAAAAGTGTAACAAATGGAACATTGATTTAAATATAAAATAAAAACATTAGGCTTTAGGGTTGTCCTATTTTTCTAGGTAGGGTCGAGTTACTGGAAACACGGTGGTGGTCAATCGGATTGAAACCAGTGGCCCGGCGGGCCAGCAAAATATGAAAACTGGAGGCCCGACAGCCTAAAAAAAGGCGCCGGGCCAGTGTTAATATCGAGGCCAGTTAAATATATATATCCCACTTAATTTTGTATTACCAGACCTTCAAAACGTATGTGTCCAACATCCGATGTGACTTACTCTGTGTCCCACCTACTCGAGTGGCCTTTGGCTTTGCCTTTTGCGTCACCGTCGGCAAATGTTTGCCGAACACAAATGACGCTCGATATATATGTATATATACAGATCGTACAACTCATCTTTATCGACTAGTAGCGACGAGCAACGAAATGCTGCCGAATAATTGACGGTGTCACAATTGCTACTTAGTACTTATGGTAGTGTATTAATTGTCCGCTTATAGTTATTGATTGCACACTGTATCTACAACAATCAGACTATCAGCAGTTGGCAGCGACCAGTTACTTGGCTTGATTTTCTTTATTAAACCATTGTATACGCGTATAAACTAGTAACAGCCTTGGCTCTGCTCCCAACCAGGAATTGTACATATTCTTCGTTTATGTTATGTATTATTCAATTCCGAAATAAAGCACTCATTCATTCATACATCTCTGAATTCGTTTAAAGTTTTATAGAATTTGTCAGTCGGCAAACTGTTTGTGAACTAAAAACTGTGGCATTTGGGAGTGAATACATTTCAGTTTTGCTGTTCAGTATTAACTAATTCCTGATAAATAAACGTGTTGTATCATTCTAGACAGTGTGCCTCCAATAGACAGAAGTCCTGTATCGTATCATGAAGTAGTGTATCGTTCAGGCCCTAATCGTAGTACAGTTTGTTTAATGTATCGCCAATTGTTTGATCATAGACCAATGGAAACGAATGAACAAAGAAATAGGCGAGTGGATCTTGGCACATGGGAAATTAAAATGCTCCAACGTTAGTGTATTAATATATTTTTTATATAATAACTGCATTCTATTTTCGTCATAATGCCTTCGCGTCAGTAGTATAGAGGTCCATCTCGTTCCCGTGCACGCCACCTTTGGGCAAAACTTTACTAATAAAAAACATTTTAATGACCCCTAAACGTTTTCGGGAACCTACTTATAAAAAAGATCAAAGGATTTTTTGACACTAAACGTTTTCGGGAACCTACTTATAAAAAACGTGATTGATTACCCCGCCACCTTTGAGCAAAACTTTACAAATAAAAAACGTTTTAATGACCCTTAATCGTTTTCGGCAACCTACTTATAAAAAAGATCAAAGGCTTTTTTGACACTAATCGTTTTCGGCAACCTACTTATAAAAAACGTGATGGATTACCCCCTCTAAGTACATTTGAGCTGCCACCTAGCGGTGAGTGTAGAGATTAGTTTGTTTATCCCCTAGCGATCAACGGCGTACCTAGCGCGTGCTGACCTAAGCACTATATGACGCGACTATATAACCACCTAGCGGGTGCTGACATAAGCACTATATGACGCGACTATATAAACACGATAAAACCACTGCATAAACGTCGACGACGGATTAGCTAGAGATCAGTTTGTTTGTTTCCTAGCGATCAACGCCGTACCTAGCGCGTGTTGACCTAAGCACTATATGACGCGACTATATAACCACGATAAAACCACTGCATAAACGTCGACGACGGATTAGCTCTCCTGGGAGAGTGTTCGACTAGGGATCGAAAGATTCCTGGTCCGAGTCCGTTCGTCGGCACTTTTTAGATTCGTAGCGGTGGTCCATTAGAGGTGCCACCTAGCGGTGAGCACAGAGATCATTTTAGTTTGCTTCCTAGAGATCAACGTCGTACCTAGTGTGTGCTGACATAAGCAATAATGCATTTATTGCGCGGCTATATAACCGCGATAAAACCACTGCATAAACGTTGGCGACGGTTTAGCTCTCCTAGGAGCGCATTCGACTAGGGATCGAAAGATTTCGGGTTCGAATCCAGTCGCCACTTTTTAGAGCGCGTGCTGACATAAGCACTATATGACGTGGCTATATAACCGCGATAAAACCACTGTGTGCAGACTTCCCCGTCAGCCCTATGTGGATGCCCCACTGTACCCTATGTTAGCAGCAGCACGATAAGCGACCGGCACTGCAGCAGCAGCAGCAGGAGTGGACTATGACCCCCGGCGCGGCAGCATAGCTGGCTGTGTGTTGTAAATCTAGCAGTGCGATCAAAACGAAACCAATGCGTTGTGCGTTTAAATAAATAAATAAATCTAGTGGTACGATCAAATCGAAACCAATGCATAAATACGCTAACGTTCATTGGGTGGCGCTGTACGTAGGGTATTTATGCAGTGGATACAGACGAGTGGAAACGTGAGTAGTAGATATGACTGCAGTATTTATTGACTGCTAAAATGATATAGTCGTCCGCGGTAGCGTGATGTTGGGGCGACCGTACATACTGGCTTTGTCGCTGCTGTTGACAGGGCGGTTGTAGGCAGTCGGATCTCTCTATGAAAATAAACCACAATACATGTAGGTGTGTTTAAACAAAGGGTGCCAAATAAAATGAGAACCATACATGCATACATGCGTAAAAGCAGGATTACTGAAATAAACCACAATACATGTAGGCGTGTTTAAACAAAGGGCGCCAAAATAAAATGAGATCCATGCATACATGGCGAGGGGGGTCACTCCGTGATGTTGGGGCGACCGTGCATACTGGTCTTGTTGCTGCTGTTGACAGGGCGGCCGTTCATGTAGGCAGTTGGATCTCTCTATGAAATAAACCACAATATATGTACGCGTGTTTAAACAAAGGGCGCCAAAATAAAATTAGAACCATGCATGCATGCACACATGCATGCATGCGTAAAAGCAGGCTTACTGAAATAGGACGAGGTGTTGGTGTGACTATGCATGTCGGCTTTGTAGTCAGTTGGTGATCTCTATGAAATAAACCACCACAATACATGTACGCGTGTTTAAAAAAAGGGTGGCAATGAGAACCATGCATGCATGCGTAAAAGCAGGCTTACGTGCTTACAACTGTTTAAACAAAGGATGGCAATGAGAACCATGCATGCACGCACACACGCATGCATGCGTAAAAGCAGGCTTACGTGCTTACAACTGTTTAAACAAAGGGTGGCAAAATAAAATGAGAACCATGCATGCTGTATGAAATAAACAACCACAATACATGTACGTGTGTTTAAACAAAGGGTGGCAATGAGAACCATGCATGCGTAAAAGCAGGCTTACGTGCTTACAACTGTTTAAACAAAGGGTGGCAATGAGAACCATGCATGCACACATACACGCATGCATGCGTAAAAGCAGGCTTACGTGCTTACAACTGTTTAAACAAAGGGCGGGAAAATAAAATGAGAACCATGCATGCACGCACGCATGCATGCATGCGTAAAAGCAGTCTTACCGATGTGTTGGCGGCGTACGAGGAGACGTTGTTTTATCCATTGTGTGTGAAATAGTCAAACGGTGGAATTTAGCGTCACGCGTATGTGACTGCAAAATCGTGAATGAAATGAGCAATGCGCGCGCCGTCAAAAACAGCGGTGGCGCATGACACTACGGCTTATCGTGATCGGAATGTGAACGGAGAACAATGCCATTTTCAAAAACAATAAACAAAAAGCTGAAAGCATGAAAGTAAGCGTTGTATATGATTAGTTTGGGCTCAGGAAACGTG